>DWGR01001276.1:0-16784 GCA_018247715.1 Heliconius burneyi
CTTTTTTTCTTTATTTGCTTAACAAATAAAGAATAATATTAGAATAATATAGTTACGTAAAGGGAAATTTTATTTTCATGATATTCAGATCATTATTTGAAATATATTTGAAGTGGAAATCAACAATAATTATTATAAGCTATAAATAATTTAGAAATACACACATTTATTTGTATAAATGTCGAAGTTATTGTGGGGAGTATGATAGATTGACACCGCGTGGTCTAATAATGGTCAAGGATTTATCGATTTGTGGTCGAGTTGGTGTTTCTAGCTATCTTTAATATTAATAATAATAAAGCTTAATTTAATATTATTTCTCAATATTATAGCAAAATATAATTAAGTACAAACATACTGTACTGAAGTTTCGCCGTAGCCGGATATGATCATGAAGTTAAGCCGGTTAGAGCATTTGGACAGCATCCAATAAGCGCGGGTACAAATATTACTGCAATAATTTAACGATTTATCTTTATAATTATTAATGAAAGGCCGGCGTGGTGCAGATGCATATCGTGTAACTTTATACGCATCGGTTGTGGCTTTAATTTACACGATAATAAAGTAAAAAGCGGCGTTACGTCAGTCAGTCAGTCAGTCGTCGTCAGACAACACGCAATGTCTTCAAAATTGGGCGGAAAATAAAGCACGGAGTGGCTTAACTAGGTTCCTTTTGCCTACCTTGCTAGAGTAAAACTGAAAGAATAAATAAATAAACAAACCCAAAAGCTACCTTCTTGTGGCTTAGGGTAGTTTTACCCTCAAACTTTTTATTGAGTGACAAATAACTTGGTTCCTTCTGCCCTACTACCTTCTACTTATACGGTGGTGGTGACCAAGGTAACTTTTGGTAACTTTAAAACACAACAAATCTTTACTTATAATAAAATCGTAAGAGGATCGGTGTCTGTACTTGGAAGATATTTTGAAAAAATGTTATTGGGAACCTTTAATAACGTAATAAAACCCAAAATAATTAATTTAAAATTTTTTATCTTTTTGTCCGTTTGTCTGTGCACTTTTTTCGTTAATCTCGAAATCAGCTTAACCGATTTAGATGCGATTTTCACTATTGGATTCTGGCATGCTTCCAAAAACATCTAGGATATTTTATTACAATCGGTTCATAAATAAAAAAGTTATGTCAATTTAAATTAGGTTGTTCGATAAAGTAGCTACATTCTAAAAAGAGTTATTATATACAAATCATTTGTAAGTATATTTCAAGCGGGCGTAGCCGCACTGGCCCACTTGTATTATATAAATAATCAAGTTATAATATTATTGAATAATTATTTCTTTTTATTTACAGAATATTTATGTTAAATATCTACTGAATAAATGTATTAAAATAAATGAATATGAAAATTAACCTCATTCTCTTTAGTCTGAATAAATTTAGATGTATAAATTATATTACATTCGCATACGTCATCCCCCTCCTATTAAAATTTCCATTAGACAATGTCTATTCGCATTAACGTCTCTAAAGAATCTAGACCAAGTATGACTCATCCTAGTCTAGCTCCTAATATTTACTTTTATTTGTAAATGAATGTATGAATTAATTTTATTTGGGAATGAAAAATCCTAAAATCGTTTGCTAATAGCTTTTTCTTAGAGTTTTTATTTGGTAATGATAATAGATTTATTTATTTTTATTGGTTAAGACAGAACTTACAAGAAAAATTTTAATTTTCTTCACTATATTTTGTAACTTTTCTTTGTTGAATTTAATGATCGTTACTTATTAAAGAAATATATATCAACTTTATTTCTATGACTGAGGCTTAAGGCGTGGCGAAAAGACACAAGCGCCCAACTGCAAATGCGACAGTAGTGGATTCGATTACCACGGATAGGGAAAATATTTAATATTTTTATTTTTCTAGCTATGATAACCAGAGAAAAGCGTGGCGTTGAGTCAGCTAAATGTGGAAACGGGAAACTGAGTGTCTTAACACTAGGTGGCCAAGTTCCCTGTACCTACTTTGCTATATATGGGAGACAACGCGAAGACATTATTAATAGACACAAGTAATAGACATTATTATCATATTATTTGAACAAATGAAACACAAACGCTGCAAGAAATTTCAACTCTGTGAAAACAAATACGCTCATATTTACTTTCAAAGTATAACTTTGTATTCTACAGTTCGATGCAAATTGGTGGCTTTATCACATATAATACGATTTCCTTCTTTATAACTTCCAATAACCCTATATAATAATACTAGGAACTAGAGACTACTATTAATACCTTATATGAGTGTTAAGTCAATAATTTACGTTGTTATTTTAAATATAGCTTAAGTAAATCTGTGGATCAACAACTTACTCAGATATATAATAATTTTAACGTAGCGAGATTTGAACCCGTGTTTTTGTGGAATTGGAAGTAAAAATTTATCTTATTATACAAGCCTACAATCATATAACACATACATTTTGAACATAAAGGATGAAATTATATGCTATATACTAAGTAGAGCAATTAATAATAATTCAAAAGACACAAAGATTATTATTATTAATTATGTACCATCGTTCAAAGCACTAAGTTGACTAAATACTCGTTAGTGTCTTGATATCATTTAAATATTCTATCGCTCTGTACTACAGGAATATCGTACATTTGGCCTTTTTCTCGTCAAATATTAAAATCAAAATCCTATACCCCCGCTCACAACACGGAGAGTAGAGTTCAGCTAATGTTAAGATACTACGTTCCCTATTTTCCTAAGGGAATTGCTTATTGAGTAGCGTAACTCAACGCTTTGCCTCTACACCAGAGCGAAGAAATGGAAACATAAACGTAAATAAATAGTTCACTTCCTCGAGTGGTGAACGAACCCACAACCGTCGCGTTGCAGTCACACCCTTGTGCCGCTGCGCCACGATAGCCTCGAAATGGAATATGGGTTGAGTAACTGTGTGTCAAAATAAATGAAAATAATTTGGCTTCTTTATATAATCATGTAGTCCCCACGTAAGTATAGAACACTCTTAAGCTAAGTTGGTCACAGTTGTTGCCTAGCGCGATAAAGTACCTATATGAGGCTTGATGATCACAAGATAGCTTTAGATTATTAATTTTATGTAGCTTCGCTCTGGAGTCGACGTACAGCACGGTGTTGAGTTCTGCCATTCAACACGCAATGCCTCCGGATTTCAGCAGGAAGTGAGGAACGGAGTGTCTTAACACTAGGTTTCCTCTGCCTACCCTGCCGTGTGCGGGATACAGCGTGACGATTTGAAAAATCTGTATATATAATAAAAGAATAAAAATTATTTATGTACATAAGATATATAAAACAATATTGATTGATTCGACTAATATATCTAAAACAGAAGTTTAGCTGACTGTCTATCATTTAGTTTGTTCCACAATGAAATGAATTTTGATATTAAAATAAAATTTATAGTTTTTTTTATCTAGCAGCTTAATGAACTTATAAAACAAATAAAACTTGATAGAGTAAAATTTTATAGAAAAAGTGAAAGTTGAAAAGTACTTGAAGATTCATTTTTTTTCTAGTAACGAGGTAAAGCGCGGCGTTAAGTTGCGCCACTTATTGCCTTGCCTTATGCCTCCAGAATTCAATGAAAGGCATTGAACGGAAGTGTCTTAATGGAAACAGAGTGTCTAACCATATATATTTTGTAAAAAAACTATATTTTATAAGATCAGTAATAAAACCTTAGGAATTGATATAGAATTTTCTGAATGGATAAATTAATAATGTAGTAGTAATTTCAAATTCAAATATACATAAAAGAACTGACTGAGGAAAAGCGATCAGGAAAGCATTTCCATTTGTGAATTCAATATAAAGATGAATCGATCTTCAATTACTTCTTTCACTTTAAATATTAACAATTCTCTTAAGATATATTATATGGTTTGTATTTAAGCAGAGAGTATCCTTGACTGACTTTCAAGATACACAGATTAGCATCTAAGCATTCGAAGCTTCTATCTGACATGTAGCCCTAGCACGAATAACTATCGAAAAGTATTCGAATCGTTGTCGATACCAATTCGTATAGGAATTGAACAACATCCTATACCGATTTGTATAGAAATTGAACAACATCCTATACCAATACGTATCGACAACGAATCGAATAATTTTCGATAGTTATTCGTACTTGGGCTACTGATCCGCATTATTGAAATAAAACATCCTAATAACACGCAATTTACTGCTTATACAGTAATAAAAGCTAGATGTACATAAAATTAATAAAAAGAGTTAAATAAATAAATATTACATTATTAAAGAGATTTACGTAATTTTTAAATTAGTTATTTAAAATAATCGCAGTCTTTGAATTATTCATGACTTAGCTGGAAAATTATCGTGTTCTCTCATTTTGGCGCGACTTGGCGTCCAAAGTAGAAATTCTGAGTAAAAGATATTCTGGTTGCTTTTTACTTTGAGTTTCACAAGAAAATAAATTTCGTGTTAATATAATTTTCAACACTTTGACTAAGAATGAGAATGTATGGATATTGAAAGACTTAATGTGTTTTTTATTCTAAAACACATTTAATATTTTAAACATTACTAAGCAAATCACGTAAAATCAAATTTTTATACTTATAAATATTTGTAATTATCTATAAGGTAAACGCAGTGATTAAACCCATTGCTTTTTAAAAAAACATCACCTATTTAAAACTTGTATATCTTTTAAATTAATTAAAAGCATATATTTATAACATACTGAGAAAATACTCTTCGTTAATTCCCTACTTAAGAATATTTTATCTTTATAATCTTTAACTTCTCAAAGATGTTAGTTTTAATTGGATTATGTTGCTAGATAAAGGAATAAAGGTTAAAGGTTAATCCTACAGAGGTCGTTTGCTAGAACAATGTTTTTTTGGTTTTAAAGAAAATTATTTGCAAGTATAACAAGGTATGATGTTTTTTGTATTATTTCTTTTTTACATTCACCTCTAATTAGCTACGAAGAATAAGTTCACAAGAAGCTTAGCGTTTAATTAAAAGTATTTTTTATTGAAAATTGCAGCCAAATTTCGTTGTATTAATTTTTGAGTTTACGCACTTGAGAACAAGGGATGGAAGTAAGTTACAGAAGTTTTTAATCTATTTATTATTTTTTATAGCGTCACGTATATCGCACACAGCGTGTAGACAAAGGGAACCTAATGTTATGCCATATCGTTCCCCATTTGCAGCCGAATTCTATAGCAAGGAAAATGGAAATATAAAGTTTTTCAAGTGGGCGTAGAATCCACAACCTATTGCGTTACCCCCTGCGCCACGAATGGCTTCATAGTTTATATTATTCATATTATAGAAGCTATATCTTTTTACTATTAATTATACATACATACATAAATTGCGCCCAGTCTTGCTTCAGAATTTAAACAAATAAAAAAAAGACTATTCATTTTCTTGATAAAGTGGCTGTAATTCGATATCTAGTAGTCGGACCCTTACAAGGGATTTTCTTTATGGCCGATAGCTTTCACGGCAGACGGTTAATATTTTCACCAGATATCGCTGCCCCAGCTTTAAAATTGAACTTGGATCTTTTTCAGCAGTTCGTAAAAGGTGCCTCCGTACCGTTACTTTAATAGGCCTATAAAAAATATTATTCAAATCGCCGTATGGCGTTGTAGAGTAGAATATTATAAGCGATTTTAATGTGAGCAGTTTTAGTGTAACGTGTCAAATACGTGTAGTTTAATAATGTATAATTGGTGACGTGACAAGGACATATAAGTGGTGTAATACCGTGACATTATACAATATGTATAATTTGAACTTTTGTGTATGTTGATTGCTATTTCATAATTAGTTATACAGTACAGCTATTTTATTTTTTATCATCGCTTGTATATTCTTAAGCAACAAAAAATCAATATTCTGGTTATTTTATAGAGAGGAGTGAAGTGACCTAATGTCTTAACGCTAGGTTTCCTCTGCCTATCCTGCTGTGTGCGGGATACAGCGTGAAGCTGACTTTTTTTTTATTATACATGTATGGTTCTTCTAAATATTGCATCGAATCAAATTCTGAATCGTTTTATATTTAAATGTAGAGTTCAACACATATAGTGATACCAAGTCCCGGAATATACATATTGGTTCAGTTTCACGCTGGTAGATAGGGAATGCCCTATCTCGTGTGGTACACCACACATAGTAGAGGATTCCCACATTCCAGAGGCATTGCGTGTTGAGAGAGGAAACTCAACGCATTGCTTTGACCAAGGTGAGAAAAATAAAATATTAAATATTTTACTACAACGAGCGGGAATTGACCCACAACCCGTGGCGTTTACAGCCGCACTCTTATCGTCTGCACTACGACGGGTCTATAACTCGGATATATGACACTCAGAAATAATAATAAGTAAAATTATTTTTGATATACAAATTTATATATATATTTTTTTCAATTTATATTTCTTATTGTATCAAAAAAAATTACTTTCTTCTTTCTTTTTCCAAACATTTTATTTAACAGTTAAACAAATATAAGCAAGCACATTTCTTTTACTCAGCAGATCTATTTTCGAAGCTTATTCATGCAACTAACGTAGAACTCTCAATATCTTGGACTAAAGCGTGTTAAGCCCCTAGCTTTTATTCCCTGAGACCTCCCCTTCCTGGTTACTGAGGAAATATATTCTGTAGGTGCAATTGCAATTGCTACTTTGGAAGCTGATTTCATGTTATTATAGTACTATTGGATATTTAAAAGAAAATTCTTTTTACATCAGGACTTTAGACTTCTACTAAAATTATATAATTATAGATCTACAATATGTATGGCTAACCATAACAGATGCTGCTTCAAATTAAAAGAATATTTTGAATTGGATTATTTATCTACGAAATAAGGCTTTAGTAGCAATAACAAATGAGCTTTTATTTCACTAACGGCCGATGTCAACAATCAATCCTAATCCATAAACTGCAACCGTAGTTTGATATAGCAATCTATTTTTTGCGTTTAGCTTGCCAATAACCAATCTAAGTACTTCATTTTCATCTCTTTTCAATCTCAGATTTGATAGCAATGTAGAACAATCAAAAATTGACGTTAACTGGAGATAGCAGATTGATTATTAATATTGGGTGTAAGCCGGTGAAACCAAAATGGGGGAAAGCGATGCATTTGTTATCTAATATAAGGATGCTTATTATACTTAAGAGAGTGTTGATATATTATCACAACGCATGCCGACTGTCAGATGGTCTTATATTTAAGCAAACATATTTTTTATTCATATTTCCAACATATGGCGTTTAAATCCACAGCAACCCTATATAATCATAAATTTTACAAAAACACCCTAGAGCATCTTTAATTAAAATCAAATCAGCTTTACGCTGTATCCCGCATAGCAGACGACACAGTGTTTCCGCCAAATTCATTTTTAATGCACTGACATTACCAAATAAATGAAGTCAGTCTCTAGATATCCAATAAAGAAAGATTAAACAACCAGTTCGGCCACCCGAGTTATGACTTTAAGCAAAATAACTGTAAGTACAGTACCATACCATATTAACTTCATGATGTATTCCACATGGAGCACGATAGGCAGAGAGCGCCTAGTGCTAAGACTCTCCGTTCTCTAAAGAAATTCTGAAGGTATTCATTGAGTGGTGAATAGAAAAAAATATTATTTCCTCTGTATTAATGCGAATCGAACCCACGACCTATCGCATTTATAGTCACACGCTTGCACTGCTGTGTACCGCAAATAGTAAACGGAGTCATCTATCTATATGAGTAATGTTGAATTAGTCCTTCTCTAAACACAAGCACACACAAAATATAAGAATATATAAAATTCTTCTCTAAACACAAACACACACACAACATATTATATGAATATATGGTATATGGTATACAAAGATACAATGACCTAATTCGGTAATGATACCTACCTACATTAAACTTCCTTAATATTCATACTCCATTCTCTTTGAACCTCAAAGAGCGCGTTAAGTATCTCGGGCATAATTTCTCATACACCGCTTAACCAGTCGCTGTTAAGTAATCTGGGTAATAATCCAATCTTATAGTAAATACAGAATAGATTTTGGATTTGTTTATTTTCGATGTGTCTGACTGTAAGATTGTAAGCGAGATAGGTTGTGGGTTCGATTCTCACTCGAACAAATTATTTTTTTCTTCATTTTCTCGCTCTGGTAACGAAAAGGTCCGCGCTGAGTCCTGCCAATCAACACGCAATTCAACAATTCAGCGGAAAGTGAGGAACGGAAGTGTCTTAATGGGAAAGTGGTATGTTAACACTAGGTTCCCAGATTCGCTCTGCCTACCGTTCTATGTGATACCGAATGAAGCAAGAAAAAATGATAAGATTTACAAAAAAGAAATAGAATTAGAAGTTTTAAATTTAAAGAAACGAATAAAACCTAATATTAAATTTTATTTGAAAGTAATTTAAGACGTTTCATCTTATCCAAGCCCCGTACCATTGCTATTTGAGTGCCAAAATTTGCAAATCCGTATCATTCCGGTAGCTTCCAGAGGAGGCTTTCACTTTCCTTTGGTAATTCAAAGCTGAGCTAAATTAAAACCTCGTCAGCCTCCAGTTTAAACCGTTTCTTCGTGTTTTAATGAAGTAAAACTAGTTTCTGTATCTTGAGATCCCAAAGATTATTCAAAGATTTCGTCATATTTTCTATCATCATAACCAATAAGTGTATTATAAATTAGTTTTAAAAAAATCAGCTTTACGACGTATCTCGCACACGGCAGAGGAAACATAGTGTCAGGACACTCCGGTTTCCCACTTTCTGCTGAATTCTGGAAGCATTGCGTGTTGAGTGGTAGAACCCAACCCCGCGCTTTGCCTCGACACCAGAGCGAAGAAATGGAAATATAAATGTTAATAAATATTTTACTTCCTCGAATAGGAATCGAATCTACAACCATCGCGTTACACTTACACCTTGTGCCGCTGCGCCACGACAGCCTCTTAAAAATGTACATACAAAGTATTTTTTTTATAAATTTGACAGCCAACTTCCACAATCAAGAGAAAATGCGTGAGAAAATGACATTTTAGTTAAAGAGTAAATGAAAAATAGTTCTAAAATAAAGAATTAGCTATCGTTAAAGTAACCAGCGACAATTTAATTAAAAACAGTTTACTAATCGATGTAGCGACATGTGCGCAAAATTACAAGAAATATAGGTCAATTCGAAGTGTAAACGATATCCTCCATACATTTAGCATGCGAGGGGATGGTGGTAAGACCCTTGAGATCACTTACCGAATTAAAATATTGAAAATCGATTCTGCAGAGAGAGGATATAGAAAATGTATAAAAGTAATCGATATGTCAATATATGTCATCTATTGATTTTGTTGTAATCTATGATAGTCCTTTGATAAAATAAGATTTACAGATATTAAATACATACAAAAATTCCGTACTGAAACATATAAAACGTAAATTTAAGATTTCCAAAGCAAATTAGCAGTAGATGTTCTAAAAATAATTTTGAGTGAATTATTATTTTAAATATAAAGTTTGTACTTCATATATGGCATTGAGACCAGTCGTGGTGCACTGTAAACAAGACAGGTTTTGTTCCTACTCCAGGTAATGAAACGTTTAATATTGTATATTCCTCACGCTGCTAACAAGGCACGCTTATAACGAGGCGCGGCGTTGAGTTCCGCCACTCAACACAATAATTCCAAAAATCAGCGGAAATAAAAAAAGAAGAACAGCAAATACTGCTGATTCATATTATCAACGTGGACCTATATTTTAATCCGAATTTTCACTGATCCTAAATAAATAAGATCCTGGTGCTTCAGAATATATAATGAGTCAAGTAAAGGTAAGATAAATAATATTATATTTGTTTTGATGTCTTTTAAAAGCTTTCTGATTATAACGTACTTACGTAAATCAGTAATGTTAAAAATATGGTGTATGAGAATATTTCTCCAGCATACATAACGTTTTTTAGGGACCGTTAGCTCCCTTCGATGAGTCTATTTGTCCCCAGTCGCGGCTTCATGTCGCGGCTGGTTTGCTTAGCCAGTCCGCTCGACGACCGCAAGCCGAGGTTCGAGTCCCGCAGGGAGCGCCCTTACAGTCGTCGACTTCCTGACAGGTAGCCACTTAGTGCTTACATTTCTTCAGAGACAGAGTACCCTCTTCCCTACCCAACCGGTGTCGCTGTAAAAGCCAATAGGGCTAACAGCATTAACCTCATATTCGAAAAAAAAATCCAGCATACATACTCATATGTGGATGTTTATACATTTAGAACAAATAATTTAAATAAATAATTAGGCTTCTATTGAAAATTTACTAGCCAATCCAAAGCCAAAGACAATAAGTGCAATTTCAACAGTTAGGTTAAGCAAAATCAACTAAAATAACTTCAGTGTAATTTTAACTACCAGCATATTGTCTGCTTTTTTTTAGTCTTACGCCGTATCACGCACAAAGCCAAATCCTGGAGGCATTGCGTGTTGAGTGGCGGAAATAAACGCCGCGCTTTTGCCATTCATCTATTTAAAAATTACAATTATTTGTTAATAATTTTCATAAGAAAAAGTATCAATTTTTAAAATTTTAATATGCAGTGACAAACAACCTATGTCCATTGAAGCAAAACAGCCAAACGCGAGCTCGTTAATCACTGTAGCTGTAAGATAAGGAAGAAAGACAGTGCTAAAGCGAGTCACAAACTACAGTCATATCGATATAAATCTTTCCATTTTTCCTCTTTAAAATAATACAAGAATTCTGTGCTCTTTTTCTTATGATTAATATAAACGTTAAATAAATAACTGCCTCCTTTTTATACGTAATACATGTTATGAATATCTTGTTATTTCAAATTCTTTTAACCAAAAGAATACCAAAATTCTCGTTTTTTTAGACTCCAGCGCTCAGTCATTGTATACACACAGCAGGGTATGCAGAGGGAACCTAGTATTAAGACACTCCGGTCTCAACTTTCCACTAAGGAGGATATTCTGGAGGCATTGCGTATAGAGTGGCGTAACTCAACGCTTTCACAACAGAGCGAAAAAGTGGAATACAAATATAAACCAGTTGCATTTACAGGCATACAGCCCATGCGCCACGTCTGGCCTCCAGAATTAGGTTTATATTTATGATAATTTTGAGAAAATACTTCAAATACCCTGAGAGGGTTTCAAAAAGTAATCTCAAAGGCAAAACATACAACGAGAATGTTAAGCGTTCATCTTATATATATTAAACTTAACAATTTCCAGGACATAATTTTGTGGCACGCTACCGGAAATTCAACTCACAAGTTATCGCGTGGTAAAAGATTAAGTATGAATAAGTAATGTAAGTACAGCGTCTGAACACGTGTTTGACCAATGGATGACATTATGGAATGGAAAATTCACATCAGCATTAAATTATAAAATATATACGAACAACAATTTGAACGTTTATAGCTATTGGTAATATGTTTTTCTTTCTCTACCCGCATTGTCATCTTTAATATACGAGTATATTGTTTCAACATATGACAGAGTAACCAGGAAGATCCAGACGCTATTCTTATTCTGCTATTCACCCAATTGTCATTCCTTATGCACTTATTACACTGCGATTTGTCAACTAGAACGGGAAAATTTATACATACATATATATTTGTTTAGCTTCATGCACCTGTATATTTCACCAAATTCTTGATGGCGAAAAACCTCAATGCTGTGCCTTGCCTCGAAATAATTATCAATTCCCCTGAATGGGAATTGAACACACAACCATCACGTACTTACTTTACTTTCAGTTACCTACTTATTTCTTTAATACAAGTATCATAAAACGATTTGAATCCACAACATGTAACATAAACAACAATAAGCTTACCAAAAACTATACTACGTTGGAGCGTCCATACATGTTGCAAGAAATTGAATGAAATTTCAAACTTCAAATAGGTATATCACATGCCACACATAGTAGGAACCACTCTTAGTACGGTTTGTGGATTTTGTAACCAAGAAGTTGCTAAGAGCAAGATGTTGTTCAGAGTGACATAGTTGTAGTGGATATATACATATTATGTATGTTTGTCTTATTACTTGTATCTATTATATGAAGTTATAAATTGTTTTCTCTATGCTTACATTGTATTACAATGTTAAATTATTTATTAAAGAAATATTAACAATATCTTCGTAGATTTCCGCTTTCGCTTCGCGGCGTTGAATTCCGCCACTCAATATGCAACGTCTTCAAATACGGCGGAAACTTCGGAGGATCTTAACACTAGGTTCCCCTCTACCATGCTGTGTGGGGGATAGAGTGCTGAATTTTTTTTAATAAAGATTATAAGCATAAAAAATCGATTTGACAATGTAACTAAAGTTAAATACATCTTTTACGAACTCCTGAAATATCAAACTAAAGAAGATTTTCAGAAAATGAATCACCTAAATCAATAACAGCTGGACCATTTAATTTCTAACAAACTATCAAACGTTATCTCAAAATATATAACCAGTATTTGCTGCTATTCATTTTATAAATCAAATAAATCAGCTACACGCTGTATCCCGCATACAGCAGGGTAGGCAGAGGGAACCTAGTGTTAAGACACTGCATTCCTCACTTTCTGCCAAATTCTGGAGACATTGCGTATAGAGTGGCAGAATTCAACGGCGCGCTTTGCCTTGAGACCAGAGCGTTATGAAAAAAACATTTTCTATATATTATAATTAAATTTTCTATATATTTATCTTGTTTTCATCCTGTAAAACACAAATATATTATAAATTCTTCGAAGGAGGCTGTATCATATAAACCGCACGACACGTCGCTTCAATATTCTCGAATGCCCGACACGCACAACTGCTTAAGCAAACGTGCTTGTTGTTATATTGCGCTGTTTATGGAAACTATTCTATTTATTTGAAACACGAAGATGTTACCTAGGTTTTAGAATTTTATACAACTTAAGATCATACGAAAGGTGGTTGGTTCGATTTCCATATAGAGTTAAAATTATTTTCACTTCTTCACCTTTAAGACACATAACAGCGTTACTGAGCTCAGTTAAACAAGATTTCTTGGCAAAAAATAAAGAGGAGAGTGTCTTGACTCTATGATAAAAAATATTAATGCACTTTATTATCTTTGGAAGTTTTCCGTGGCTGCTCAAATTTATCAATCATAAAATCTTCCCAACTTTACGACGTGTAGTTCTTTATGTATTTAAACATTTATTATAAGAAATTTAAATCCAAACATATAATAATCAAATATATTCCTATAACTCTGATACCTGGCAAATATGCTTTGCATGTAAAACACGTGTATCGGTTTATTGACACGCTGGAAACCCCCCCACCACTTAGCTAACGTGCTCACAGTATCATATCTTGGAACACGCTGTATCATGAGAACCTCGCTAAATTTGCGGGACGCGAAAGTTAACTAGATATATAAATAAATAAAAACAGAACTAACGCTATACAAACATAATCCTAAAAAAATAAAACGAAGTAAAATGTTTTGATATCATTATTCTGTTGTGTCTTTCTCATTTATTTTTTAACGAAATATAAATTTGTTGGCAGATACATATTTGTTCTTGTTAATAAATTTTAAATATTAACGAGTCCAAATAAATAACTATTCCTTATTCTTTCTTGTTTAAAAGTAAGTAATTTAATTTCTTCGCTCTGATGTCAAGGCAAAGCGCAGCGTTGAGTTACACTACTCAACACGCAATGCTTCCAGAATACAACGGAAATTGAATAACGGAAGTGTTATAACACTGGTTAGGTTCCCATTGCTCGGTAATATTATATATTATTCTATAAGAAATAGAAAAACAAACAATAAAACTTTTTTAATATAAATTCTTAGTACTAATTCACTGCAGGAATCTCTGCATTGAATATACAAATTCAATTAAACGAGGCGGACTGAATGCCAAGGTCAGAGCTCTTCTAGCTCGGCCTCCCAAAGCCAGGTGACGCTGTAGAGGCCCATAAGGCCAACAGCATACTGCTCAATCGAAAAACGAAAAACGAAAGGCGGACTGAAAACCACCGTCACTTACCAACTCATGCCAGAATCATACAAGGGTGCTGAAATATGGTGAAATTCGTCACTGCGGCTTCTAACCATTGACACATAAATAGAAAAATGATCAGACCATTGAATTGTTCTTTGCGGAGTTGATCTGAATGTGGAAGTTTGTGAGGTGTGCTTGTTCGACTTTAACGTAAAAACTGATGAACGGATTTAGATGAAATTTTACTCTAACATAAGTAATACATCTTAAGAGCAAATAGGCTACTATTTATGTTGTTTAATTTGGATATAATACATTTTGTATTTTGGACGACAAGGTTAAGCGGGCAAACCCGCGTTTAAGTCGCTAGTATTATATATTTTTTTAATATTTATAATTTTAATTGTTGCGCCGCCGGTTTTAGAATAAAAATGTTTCTCAATTTTCAATACTTATCGGCAAAAGGTGATCTCACGCTGTATCTTAAGCATTTAGGGTATTCAGAAGGAACCAGGAACCTACTAAGTTTCCCTTACACACCGTTTCCCCACTTTCCGTCTAATGCTGGAGGCGTTATCACCAGAGTGGAACCCACAACTATTGACGACTGGCCTCATAAAATCGAATAATAAAATATATTTTTACATTCAAACTTAAATTACAGTCTTTGTACTATTTTTAGAAAATCTTAACATTGTATTTTGTAACGGTTATATTACATAGAATAGTTTTCCATTAGATTGAAAAGTATATAATGGAACATTTAAAACTCATAAGTTTCCGTTGCACGGTGAGCGCCGCTGGAGGTTGAAGCAAGAGCGCTTCTTGAATTTTTTATGGTGTTTTAGTTTTTATAAATATCTCACTTCGTTCTAGATTGGTAAGTTATTTTAATATTTTGTAGTCTGCCATTTAATCTTCGAGACTTACCTAGTTAGACTACATATATTAATAGATATTTAGAAGATATTTTAGAGTTGTTTGTCTGTCACTTACAATATACAGAAATACGTAATACAATTGAGGTCAGTCGTGACGCATTGGCACAAGCTTTCGACTTTACACGCGACAAGTCGTGGGTTCGATTCTCACGGATGGACTGAAATGCCCGGAAACTATTTAAAGACTAAATTAGGAGCGATATAGTAGTAAAAAATATAATTTAAAAAAATCAGCTTCACGCTGTATGCCGCACACAGCAGGGTAGGCAGAGGGAACCAAGTGTTAAGACACTCCACATTTTGCCGAATTCTGGAGGCGATGCGTGTTGAGTGGCAGAACTCAACGCCGCGCTTTGCCTCGACACCAGAGCGAAGAAGTGGAAACATAAACGTAAATAAATATTTCGCTTCCGAGAGTAGGGATCGAACCCACAACCGTCCGTTATAGTCACACCCTTGTGTCGCTGCGCCACGAGGACTTAAAAAAATAATACTCTACATATTTAATTTATTTTCCATTAGAAATAGTATTTTCATAATGGATTTGTTATAAACGTCCAGTACTAAATGCTATCCTCTCCGGAAACTAGATCCGAGTGATAATGTTCTATGTAAATTATTGCCTTCACGCCTGATAAAACTTACCATTGCATTTCTAAACTTCATGAATACTTAAGTTTGTGTACAAACTCTACACAACTCAATCAGATTTTGATTAACATATAAATTCAACACGCAATGCCTCCAGAATTTGGCAGAAAGTGGGGAACGGAGTGTCTCAACACGAGTTTCCCTCTTCTACCCTGCTGTGTGCGAGATACAGTAGGGTAGTATATAAATTTAAAATGAGAATATTAAGATTATGATTTTGCCTCTAGGTAACGTTTTATGTTATCAAACCTTTGAAGCACTGTTATTTAAGTTTAGAAATAATATAATGTATTTACTATATTTATCGAATAATTAAATATTTTTTTAGATGTAGTATCCCTGTAAAGACTTATACACACTTGTATAAGTATATATAAGTTATACAGACACATCAATAAAAATATTTGTTTTAACGTCAATACTATTTAGTTTTCTAAAGACCGACCTACAAACCTAAGGAAAATTCAAACCCATATCTTAATATGTAGTTTTTTCTTAGAAAAATTTAATTGAAATTTTTAATTTTTGCATTTAGCAGTTATTTCTTACTTACTTAAATTATAAATTAAACTTAATTTTTTCCTGCTATGTGAGGAATACAGGGGGAAAAAAAGAAAAGGTCACAAATATATTCTGCAAAGTTTAAAACAAAAAGCTTACATTTTCCTTTAGATCTTAATTAATTTGCTTGTGAAATATGTTTCATAATTTCACTTAAGACGCTCGTAGCTCGCTCGAAACATGTAATGTTAGGAATTTAATAGACATTATAAATGTATAAAGGGATGAATGTTGTTATACTGAGTAAAATGTTATTAAATTTAAGCATATTTTGTGTAAAACTATCAACATATGATCTATCTATCTATCTATTATATCTTTGGTATTATCAATTAGCTCCATTTAGTTCAAAAATCTTTTGATTTTTTAAATCATGTAGCAGAGATGATAAGCTTATTCAAACAAAGCGCTCCTAAAATCCTTTTATTATTTAAACTTATTTTTTTAGTTATAATAAAAAATAACGATGTTAAAAACTTATACTTCTTTTAAGCAAATGAGATTAGAATTTTATCAAAGTGCAATTAATCCAGCCATTTCGTACAAACAAAGTAATCTAACGAACCC
>DWGR01001277.1:0-16783 GCA_018247715.1 Heliconius burneyi
ACCCCAGCGCCAACTTAGCGTAGCAAACATCTATAAAATAACAAAGTTTTCTTTCAATACGATTAAGAAGTTATGTTCTTTAGTTTCAGCGGAAAGTTGAAGGTAAGTATTCAATTTATCAAATCATAAGGCTATCTTTTTCTATTACAGATATTATTATCTCTAGTTAGTAATGGAACCTCATCAATAATTTCGGGGTAAACATAAGAATAAATTATTGTTCGTTTCTAGATAATTTATATTTCGTTTGTAATATTATGTTCATAATAAATAAGACTTTAAAATCAAAAAGAAAAATATAAAATCTTTTTAAAAAACCATTTGAGGCTTCACTTAAGGCAGCAACAGAAAACGGGAAATCTCTGTTTTGACATAAAAATATATATATTATTGTTAGCGTACTCGAGTAAGAGTGGGTAGATTTAAGTGAAAAAGACTATAGAAGCAGTGAAATTGCGTCAAACGGGAACAACTGCTTGTAGGCGGAAGCCCTGATTTGTCCGAGTACGTTGGTAACATATAGACGGTACGTATTTTTCGATTTCTAATATTTTATATATTTAGCTTCGAAGCAATTGAAACTTATACTAACATTTTCTTTCCTCTACATCTTAAAATTATAATACCAATAACCTGCGTTCTGATATTAACCTTAGGTACATACTATTAATGTAGGTTTCAAGATTATTTCGATCTCGCACAACATCGAATAGGGATTCGTATTGTACTGTCGCTGTCGGGGCGATACTAAAGTTTATGTTATACCCGTGGCCACAATCTAAAGAGCCAAGTTTAGAACTTTGAACTAATAAGTTTGAGAGGCGCCCCCAGCAACAAGTCGGTAATGAACTTCATTTGCATGTTCTATACCTTTTTTGCGCGATGTATCCCGCACGTAGCAGGATAGGCAAAGGGAACCTGGGAACCTAGTGTTAAGACACTCCTTTGCCATTAAGACACCTGTTTTCCAACTTTTTGCCGAACTCTGAATGCATTGTGTGTTCAATGGCGGAATTCAACGCTGTGCTATGTCTTGTTCCCAGATCTAGGAAATCAAATTATTAAATATTTCATTTGCTAAAGTGGTAATCGAACTCAAAACCTGCCGCTTTTACAGTCACCCGCTTATGCCCTTGGGCAAGTACTGTAATATTGAAAATATATTCTAATTTTATCTAGCCAAGTTATTTATGCTAATTTCAAAATATTTTTAATAAAATTGACTATTTTTCGATTGACCTTTCATTACTTTCATTTTTCGTTTTGATGAAACCCACTGTGTCTGTGGTCAGACTACCTTCGGGTACTTAGAAAGTGTCGTGTATTTAGTGTCATGCCACCTTTCTTGATTATTTCTTAACCACGGGCAAAGTACCATGTAAAAGCTTGTCCCTGAAAGATGAAAGAGTAGAAATGAAACAAAACTTGATTTTTATTATTTTATAACATTAAATATACATGAATCTGCGTTATAGTTTCCGATACTTACAAATGCAAATTCTCATATGGTTCCTGCATTTGGTTATACAAAATGTTTATATAAGGATGTTAAAAGTTATACAAATGTCTAGCTTGCTAAGTTTCTTAATGGACAAAAACAAGAAAATGTATAGATTTATTGAGCTCTCGAAAATTTATAATATAATCGAAATGTAAGTGATTTGCCCACACACTTGCGCCCCTAAATTCCTACGGAAACGGAAACAGAGGATTTTCAAATTTCAGATTTTCAAATCATTAAAACAAAGATGCACGCGGCAACTAGAATATTATAAGCTACATTTACATCATATAATTAAGAATTTTTCTATATAGCTGTAAGTGGGCGAGAAATTCAGTGACCGGCAAGACGTCTAATATATAAATATGCCGACCGATTTAACAAAAGGTCACATCTATTCGCAACCCCGCTCTTTATAACAATATTACGTATGATAGTGCTGTGCTAATATCACGTATGACTTATATATAGAATGACGTTAGCATGTACCACGGACAACCACTCCGCCTAACTTTTCAAGGCATTGCATGTTGAGTGGCAGAACTTAAAGACGGGCTTTTGTCTTGATGTCAGAGCGAAGTAATGAGAATATCAATAAATAATAATTCATTGCAGCCCCTGCGCCACAACCGCTTCAAATATTTAAGGATTAACAAATATAAATCTTATTATTTCATTAAAAAACATTGCTAAATCGTAATACTAATAAAATCGCTTTTGGAGAGAAGGGTGGATGAGATAACCTAGAGTTAAGACAAATCCGTTCCCCACTTTTAGTCTAACGAGGTCGCAACATTTTTTTTACAGTCAAACGCTGCCCCATGGCGAACGAAGTAAGTATAAAATAACAGTAAATTTAACTGTATGTAAATAGGCTTTGAATTACCTATAGGTTTAGAAATCTTGTACTAAGCTAAATGGGTCGAGTAATGTTAAAATTACAAAGTTAAGAGTTCTTTGAAGTGTAAAGCTGTATCTTGATAAAGAAACTTTTAGAGTTAACTATTTATGGGATAAAATTTACATTTATGCTTGAAACAGTTTCATAATGTTTCAGTGCAACTTTCTGCGTTCTGACTTTTGAAATATGCTACGGCCACGAGTTGGATTCACCCAATACATAAAATTATATTTTAGAATAAATTGTTCAAGCCATTTTGAATAACTAAATGGCCGAAGACCAATAGGGATGGCAGAGCGGAACCGATCGTCGCTGTCGATATGTTAGGGAGAAGTCCAACTGTGAACGTAATATGAAGGCTGTTAACTATTTTTTACATTATATACAACATGCCTTCATTTTTTTTATGGAAAAAGACATTGCAAACGAGCATACGGATCACCTGATTGTAAGTAATCACCGGCACCCACGACACCGCGTAGCACCAGAGGAGCTACTGGTGCGTTGTCATCTTTTGGAAGGTTGGGCGCTGGAGCCCGTTACCATTACCTTATGCGAAACGCAGTGGCATAAAGCCACTACTTCACGCCGGTTTTAAATGCCGGGGGTAGTAATGATCCGGTCGAGTGCCCATGCGTGTTGCCATTGCTGGCGACGTGACTCTCCCACTCGTACTTTAGTCGCCTCTTACGACACCATCAGTACCAGGGTGATCCTATTCTAAGCCAGGAACACACGGCGTAAATAAAGTTCTACTGTCAAACTTAAAAACAATATTTCGAACATATTAATATAAATGTTAAGTAACATAGAACCTAGGCCATTTTTATAATGGCAAAAGACACATTTACTAAAACACTATAAAGGGTTTATGACTTAGGAGTAGTCAAATTGACCGAGAAGCAAATCAAAAGATAGTTTATAAAGAGACAAGCCTTATTCTTAGCTCAATACTCGATATATTTATATTTATTTTAACGACCTTTATAAAAACAAAATATTTGTGGCTTAATATAATAATTGCCTAAATTATTAAAATTAGGTAAATAATTTGCAAGAGGCGTCCTTAAATATTTAATTTATTCTGTTTTTTAGTATTATATTTTTAGGGTAAAGCGGGAACAGACATGCTTACATCATCTGTCAAAATTTCAACTGTTTAATTATCACTATCACACTATCACGGACAAATTAAGTCTTAATGATAGGGACTTAATTTTTCCGTTGGTTTACGTTACGTTTTAACCTTTGGCCACGGAACCCTAAAGATACATATTGATATTAATGTTGTGATTATGAGTACTGTCTGGCAATAGCAGTTTAAAAGCTACACGCTTTGGATTTGGAGCGATTTAGTTGCATTGTGAATAGATTTTATGCAGAATTTTTGCTATATAGGATAAAGAAATAAAATAACTAAAATAAATTCGAAACAAGTCCTCATACCTTGTTACGGCACATATTTTTATTTTCTCGTTTCATTTTAAAGTTACATAAAAAGGAAAAATCGTTTTAAAATGTAGGTGCAGACGGATTTGGCATCGGCGAGTGTGCACGCTTTGAATACGCCTCATAAGCAAAAAAAAATTTACAACATTCGCTTTACAAAATTCTTGTACATTCCCGTTGAAATGAATACTAATTTTAGTTTTACTTTTTTACTTTGATTAATTATGTGTTAAAAGTTTTTCCGATTGGCAAAATATATTCTATATCTTTCTTCTTTTTCTTTTTTATTTTAAACATTTTTAAATGCTATTCCGCTCTTAGGAAAAATCCTTTTTAGAATACATATAAAAAATACTTACTACAATATTTTTTTAAACTGAATATATAATATAACAAGGTTAATGATTCATCTTTAGCCTCTTTTATTAGATTATACTCTAAATGTATTAATTCTATAATTAACATCCAAAAGTAAATAAATTAATATAATCCATGTTTTTAATCAGAATTATTGAAAATCAGTCGCCCATATATTGTGGATATCAATATTACCAATTCGTAGTTACGTAGCTACTGTCAGAATTTAACAAATTTCAATACTCTTACAATAATTCACTTCAGTGAAATAATTTTCCGAGAACAGTCCTACTATAATTTCAATCGCACAGTGTTAATAAGCAACATGAAGTGGTAATATTTGGCTTGTGTTTTATTTATATATTTAATAATTAAGCTACTGAGTTCCAGCTCAGACTTTATGTTTGGCCTTTTTTATGGGTTCCGTACATTAAGAGGTAAAAACAGATCCCTTATATCACTGTGTGGTCCTCAAAATCGTGTGGAGGTATCAAACTGAAATGAATATAATATACTCCTAGAATCAGAGAAAAAGTTAAGCTAGAAGCTAACGTCAATCTATTTTGCTGTATTTTGTATGAAACTCACTGCGAAATAAGTTACACCTATAGAGAACTGACCTATAGTTATGAAGTTTGGCACAAATTGAGAACATACGATACAAATAAAGAAAATATCATAAAACTGAAAATTTACTCGCATTTCAGAAATAAAAAAAATCATTACCAACCAAATTTGTAGTTTATTTCAAACAAAATGAGTGCATATGCCTGCAAACTTAAGTGTGTCAACCTTTATAAGTTTTACTTCCCGTCGACATACGATCCCGAAATTACCACGGAAGCCTCCACTTCACTTATTGTATGAAACTAACTTATATAGCTTTAATTTGTGTACGTATCTTTAAACAAATTTCACAATTATCTCAACACTTGGAACCGAATAGATCCCGATTCGGTCGGTGAAGAAAAAAAGAATTAATATAGAACTTAGCTACCTTAATAAAAAAATATATGAAAATTAAAAATAACTCCTATATTTTTAAAACATCTTCCATTTTATATTCTGCTTTATATCTCTTTCTCTTTTTTTTATTCTTTTAAGTTTTAGCAGTAGGTAGGTAGCACTTCAAAATAAAATTTTGAATTATAATACAAAAATTTATTATAGCTGAAATGCTTTTAAATACGAATGAAAGCCTATTTGCGCGCTGATGGAAACAAAGGGATCTTAATGGTGGCTATACTCGTTATAACGACACCGATGCGGGCTGTTATTTCTCTAAATGACATACAAGAGGCCATTAGACCGGTTATATTAGTGAATACAATAAAGATTTGTTTTAAATATACTGGGTAGTTACAGCGTACTCGTAGTGATAAGACTTTACAGATACTGCCTTGTTATGTAACGGATTACGACTGATCTCGAACTTTCCATCATTGAGTTAAATATTGTCACTAATAATATATATAGAAGTAAAAGTTATGTTAATGTATTAAAGCTAATAAGCAAATAATAAAAGAAACGTTTGTTACTTAACTAATGTATATAATTAACAATATCTATTGTTCCAAACTTAAAATAATAAAAAAATATTCCCATTTTTTACTACATTAGCCCACTAGCTTATATTTTTTATTTAAAGCTCTTATTATCTGAAAATCTATATTAATATTATAATGCTAAAAATTTTGTTAAGTTAAAAGCACTCTTTTGCTATTTTTAAAGGCATTTTTACAGGAACAACTGATTGAAATTCAAAAAATCTATTGGATGATCCAATGCTGAGGAAGACCAAAAAAACCTCCATGTTGCCCACAATTCTTGCGGACAGAACTACCTCAACCTCTACAAATACAATGTATCAAACGAAAATCAAAATACAGGCAGAATTTTTCATATAAGTATTTGAGCGAAATTAATATGTTTTTAATTTTCATTATTGGCTTGTGCCGTTTCATTTAACAGAATATTTTTCACGTAAGTTCAAATATTTTTCACCGTCCACAATTGAATTATCACCAGTAAATGGAAAATGTAAGAGAATTTTATCGTTTGTCAGAAACAGGATTCACAAACAGCGATAGTTAAACAAAAACAAAGGCCTTCGTGACGTTTCCATAAATCAAAGAATTATATGAATTTATTTTCCGTACTGAGAGCACTAAACAAATCTCATAAAAAAGAGAGTAAAATATCACAAATTCTCAAAACTCACCTTTCCCACGTAAATTTATAATATTATTTATAAAATAATTAAGTATAACTGAATCTTTACATCACAAATAGTATATATATATATATATATATATATATATATATATATATATATATAAGTATAAATGATAAGTTTTAAAACAATTAATGATTAGAACGTTACAGTATTAGAAACATTTTAGGTTTTTAGGTAATGTGCTATTATTACAATAAATATTTTGCTAGGTCAAAACATACGCTGGATACAAAAGAATATAATGTTAGAGTACTCGTAGCAAACACTCGTAGCCATACGAAACATTTTCCTAATAACGTGGACAAATGAGGTCCCATTCAACTTCGACCCTAACATATGTTAGAATTATTTTTTACTTTGTTGTTTATTCCTTTTTTTCATTTTTTTTTATTTTACCTGAATCACAAAATATATTAAATTGCAGCGACAAAAATTTAAACTTTTCATAAGAGAGTTCAAAATTATGCCCAAAAATTACAAAAAATCAATAAAATATTGATTTGAAGCCAATCCTTAAGTTCTTAAAATGAACAAGACAATAATGTGTTCCATTCCATTTGGCACAATACTTACACGATAAGCCTTTTAATTAAATGTCGGTTGTCAGAAGCATTTCGGCGCGGTATTCGAAGCCCAGTTTACCTTTCCCTTTTCATGATAAATGGTGTTAAAACCGTACCAGAATGTACGGCACCCATCCAGAGTAATGACATCATTATTAAATAAACATGATTACCTGTACTTAAATAAATTCTTGAAGTAGTTTTTTTATCTCCCTTATTCTTACGCATTGATTTCCATATTATTTCACTCTTCACTTTTCACCCAAACATGACATATTACATAGGAAGGAAAACCTTTCGTCAACTTTTAGTGAACAAGATCAGTGAAAATCTATAATTATTGTAAATATTAATATTTCAGCAGTATGTCTTTCTAACGAACCATCAATGATTAGCGAAATTAAAAGAAATGCTTACAGAGAGCTTAGATATACCAATATAAAAAATATATATGTAAACGAAGTGAAAGACACCAACCAAAGCATAATACACTTTCAGAATCGACATATCTTCAAGTTGGGTAAAATAATCAATCCAACATCTTACACAGCCTTTTAAAGGATATAGGTATATCAAATCTAGCTTTTAAGCTTCACTTAAGTTAAAAATAGAAAATGGTATAGCTCGTTTATTAAAACTTACAATAAACATATTTAAATATATCATAATAAACTTATACTATACGATATCGAAAAAATCTAATTAATTATAATATTATTAATCTAAAAACACAAATTTAATCACGAATAAATTTTAATCCGATTTCCAATTTATATCATTTTCTAACAAATTCGGTGCTAAAAGAAACATTCCCGACTGATTATCGCATGACACCGCAATATAACCGACCCGCCTTCTCCTTGTTACCTAGACAGCTATTCAACAAGCACAAGCCATATAATTTATCGTCAGACCTTCAGTAACATATTTTATCTCAGAAAGGATTTTGCCAAGTTGTCTTACATTTTCCTTCGGCCTCCGTTCCATTAATTTGGGAAATGTTTCTATTCAAAATATATGCATCTTAAATGTTACTTGCGCATTTCAGATAATTGGATTTTTCAATTATAAATAGAGGAAAACGCACATGGTCTCCGCAGTAGGATAGTAATACTATTTGATTATACTTTTAGGGAGATTTGTGGCGATAACATTTTACTATAATTGTAAGAACACTTAACATAGACCTAAAAATATTAACTATCAATATAGACAGACTTTAGCCCAAGCACGAATAACTATCGAAAACTATTCGAATCGTTGTCGATACTAATTTATATAGGAATTGAACAACATCCTATACAAATTGGTATCGACAACGATTCGAATACTTTTCGATAGTTATTCGTGCTTGGTTGGCTACTGGTTTCTTCCTTGCGATCGAAAATTTTCCGCGATTTGGTCAATAATTTCTATTGAATATTTATATAACATTAAGTCAGTCTAGTATTTTTTCTTTACATGCTTTATATATTAAATAATATTTATTATGTTTTTTATCGAATAGTTTATAATAATTTGGCAAATTAAAAGGGCATGTATCGGTATCAAGTTAAATAGTTGCCCTAGTTATTTTTGCGGGTTCTTCAACAAGATAAGACTTTTTTTTCTTTTGATATTTTTCTACCTCATTGTGACTATAAGCTTATAAAGAGGATAACAGAGGATATACGAGTATATCAAATAACATACCTATTACTTATTTTATTCACCGATTATATGAAATTGGTGTTTCCGTTCGTTCTATCCTCTCGCATTATTATATACGAATTTACAATTTTGAATGAATGTGTACAAAATTAACTAGAATTAACTACTTTTGGTTTTGACCGAAAATTTTGTTACAGTCACATTTAATTAGTAAAAGTAATATAAAATTTAAAGAAAAGTAGAATGTCAATAAGTAGTACTAAGTACACATGTACGAAAATGTTCTTTGTCTTTCCTATTGTCAATATAAAATGTCTGTTACATTTCTTTTGTTTCAACAAGTGTTTAGTTTGATAATAATAAAATACAAATACGTATTAACTTAAAGCAATAGATATTATTGTATTAAATATTTGAATCGTGTTAAACTTTTTGCTGTGCTAATAAATTTAAAAAAATACATTATGTTTTTTTACGGGGAAAGAGACGTGTCATAAAAAGATTGATTTTCTAAATGCGTAAAGAAAAAAAATTACATAAAAATATTTATTTATTATTTAATTTAGTTTAGTTTATCTTACATCTAAACATTCGTGGAAACATCAACCTACATAATATATTATATCTTAATAAGCACGTATTTAATAATGTCTACTTATGGTAACTATCACTTAATACTGGTTTTTCCTTATTTAATTAAATAAATTAAATGGAAATATAAAGGCATTTAGTTTAGTGTTCACAATTTAAGAAAATCATTTTTGTAAATTAAAAAAAAACACTATTATAGGTGCTTCATTGCAGCAACAATTATTACTTACTCTACTTGTCTACAAAATTTAAATAACAGTGCAAAATTAAATTGCTTTTTTTTCAGCTTCACCCTGTATCTCGCACACAGCAAGGTAGATCTAACCTAACCTTACCTAACGTTAAGACTCCATTCCCAGCTTTCCGGCGGCGAAACTTAGCCTCGATACCAGATCGAAGAATTGAAAATATAAATTTAAGTAAATATTTCATTTCCTCGAGTAGGGATCGAACCCACAACCAGTCGCGTTTACAGTCATACTTTGTGCCCTGCGCCACGACTGGCCTTATAAATTGTAAATATAAATTTAAAAAAAGGTTGACATATTAAGATTTCCATCCCCTCCCTTTCGACAAGTCGTCCTCTTTGTCGTCCTTTAAATACTCACTGTGTCATATCATCACTGTGTAGTTTAATACCAGACCACCAGACAGGAGACGCCTACCAAGGGATATCCTCACCTCTCCAAATTCCGATTCCTGAGCTGCCCCCTCGGTCGCTGGTCGCCTAAGCTGGGCCTCTCACGGGGAACCGTGAGTCTCACCTGGCTGGGTTGACCGCCCAGGCTGGCATGAAGCTCATCCATCTACAAATATTTTCCTCCCTCACCCTGTTTAACCCCTAAAGTTAAACCCCCCTTGGCTCCAAGGCCAAAAACCTAGGACGCATGCCATTGTAATGGATGTCGAAAGACACCACAGCCGTAGGGCACGTCGCCCTGGTTAGCTGTTGCCTGACCGAGGATGTCAGATGAAGAAAGCAACGACATCACTGTGTATACAGTGAGGATTTTAACATTATAGAAATAATATATATTTTTAAACTTAATATTCTATTCTGATATTAAATAAAATAAGAAGTTATTATTTTCTATTTTCCATAATTTAATTTCTAGACAAGAAATATTTTGCAGATATTGTTTATCTAGAAATTATATATT
This sequence comes from Heliconius burneyi, assembly GCA_018247715.1. Classification (NCBI taxonomy): domain Eukaryota; kingdom Metazoa; phylum Arthropoda; class Insecta; order Lepidoptera; family Nymphalidae; genus Heliconius; species Heliconius burneyi. Next base: position 10,409 of record DWGR01001277.1, read on the forward strand.
CTTCTTAAAAATTATTATAATATATAGAATATTTCAAATTTATAAAAAAAATGTCTGCTATACATCTATGACAGTACCATTAGCGTGCGAGATTTTAATAGTTCGTTCTACAGTTGGTACACCATCTGAAATCAAAATTATAAAATTAATACGAAAAATATATTTATCTAAAAATTATAACCGAAAGAATTAATATTAAACATAACTAATATATTTTTATACAAAGGAACATTTTAATTAATATCAATTTATATTTATGATTCTTCTTACCCAAGTCTCTAGTTTCGCTGATTTCTTCTACGGTTGTGCCATTAGCATATATCGTTGTTTTTGTCTCTTTCTCGATAATACTTGGTTTCGGTGGAACAAACAAGAAATAAAACTTTTGAGCATCGTTACTATTCGCAATATTCTCCCAGAAAAGGTCATCAGGTTGGAACCAAAATCCACTGCTGCTCGACGTATTTACTGAGGACGCTGCAAATATTTATATATTTCTAAAGCTAAGGTTACTTAATTATATTTTCATTTTGCTATACTTATGAAACGTTTTAGACAAATAATTATGATTGTACTGTTCTGTTCTGTTCTTTTTTAATATGGCGTTCCGAGCATGCCAGTCGAGCACAAAATCACTTCGCCAATGTCACGTTGTATGGAGAACACCAAATTAAGATTGTAATTGCTAACTCTTGTAAATATACGTGATATTTCAAAGATAAATAGTTTATATTATTAAAACAAAAATATATTATGCGTACTTACGAGTTATATTGTCTCTTTCTGATGAACTTTCTCTTCCCGTAGAATTTGTATTTGTGACCAATTCTTTATCAATTGGTACTTCGGTTTCATTAAGAAAAGATATTAATGGAGTTGTTGGAGTTGTAACGTTAGTTGTAGACGCATTATTATTTATATTCTGTGATATCTCATAGTTCATATATAAAGCTGGAGGAGTGTTTGTTTCACTAATACTGAACTTAATACCGTCGTCTGTCTGGTTAAGAGGTTCAATATTATTAATAACACTTTCGCTACTGTTACTTGGAGTAGAATCTTCTGACATTGTAACATTAAAATTATCGCCATTTACTTGAACTCCGCTATCTATTTCAGAAACAGGAGAACTACTTGAATCGTATTCTCTACTCTCTTCGCTACTCTCTTCGCTGGTGCAAAGTTCTTCTTCATATTGATGTTGTGCTGTAGCATTCTCAGAAATAACAAAGTGTGTTTTCTCCACTTTATTTTTATTACTTTCAGCACTTAAAGCAACATCTAAGGAAGCTTGTTGCTGATTAGGAGTAGAAAAAATATCAGTAGAATTTTCAAACGCCCGTTGAATATTTGGGATTTTTTGTGCTTTAATAATTGGCAATGAATGTGTAATAGTCAATTCACTATTAAAACCGGTACTAGATTGGGCTGTGCTGGGTAACGCACTTGTGATGTTTTGACTTATTTCTTTACTCAAAAAATTATTTACTTTCTGTTGACTATTATTATTTGGCAAATTTGTGGCTTTTTTACTAGTTATATCAACTACAACAGGAATTTTACTTGCTACCACATTAGTTTTGCTTGGCACTATTGATTCTTCTGCTACCGTGTCCTTGGCACTTATTTGTGTATTTGAATTTTGTGAAGGTAACATTTTATTTATTTGCTGCTCCACCGTTGAATATTGTTTTTGATTAATCGGTGAAATCTGTTGATAATTATTAACAGGTAGAGTAATTTTTGGCTGCGGGACTTGAAGTGCTTGAATCATGGTTTTACCATTAATATACTTGAGCATATCTTGTGACTTGATCATTATGTGATTTGGATGTATTTTAGTTATTTTTTCAATATTATCGACATGCTCTACTCTTCCATCCGGGTGGACGATCATATAACGTTTTACTGGTGGTATTGACCTAATTATATCTTCAATTCTTCCTATATTGGGTACAATATTCTTGAAATTTAGATTATCTGAAAAAAAATATGTTTCTTAAGTTGTATCTATAATTCTTTAAAAAGAGCTCATTTCTTACTTTCATAAATGTGCCGAAAAACCAATAAATAATTACCTTGTGAAATGCTTGGCAGCTGTTGACTTCTAATGGTATAAGGCAAAGCTTTTTCCATATTATATAGTACCTCTGCAGAAGGACTTTCAAATCTTGGACTGATTTGATCGGAATTATACTCATTTCTATAAAAAGATTTTCTATTTTCAATGTATCCCATATTTTCAAGGCTTCTAATGTTTTCATATGACTTTGGCAAAGATACATGAGGCTGTACGGAGTCAAGAGACTTTAAATTCACATTATTCTGATTTATCATAGATTGGATAAGCTCAGGAGAAATTCCTTGTAATTCAAGCTCAGTGTCAACGTTGGATATTATCGGTGCTATATTTCCATTTTTAATCGACTGTGTATTTATACTGTAGGGATACATAACAGATTTTAGTTCTGGATTCATACCTAAAATATGTTGTGCAGGTTCTTTATATAGCTGCTGAGGTACATGGCTCAAAGAACTTTGTAATTGTAGTTTTTCTGCAGAATTTACTTCACTTCGAGGAAGTTGTGCATTATTGAATCTTCTTTCTTCACGATTTGCATGAACAAAATGTAATTCTTGAGGATTTATATATACGGAACGTAAATCATGCGGATTTTGAATGTACTGACTTTCAAGCTTGGGATTTACTTGTTGATTTAATGGTTGTTCATTGATGCGATTGAATTGTTTAGAGTTAATATATTCAGGATAAATATGTAGTTGTTCAAACCTTAGATTTCCTTGAGCCTCTTCGGGATTACGCTGGCCCTCAAATCTAGCCTTTGTTTGACCTTCACGATAATTATTATAACCATTATTTAAAGAAGGACTGCCAATATCTCCCTGTGAATCCAATTGGATAGATCCCTGATTTTGATATTGAGATTGTAGAACATTATTTTGTAATTCGAAGAAATCTGAAATAACCAAAAACATTTATGGTATGCCGTTAAGTAAATCAATATTTTTTTTACTTGAAACTATGTAATGAGACGAATAGTTATTGTGATTTTTTTATTGTGTATATCTGTTGTGCTATCGACGCTGATGATTTAGATTTAATATAGATATTAAGCTAAAATTGTGTTATCGTATACGTGACATTGTGTCTTTTTTCGATAATAAAGTTTCTTTAAACCTAATATTTATTTATATTTTAATAAAATATAAATATTTTTCATACACCTAAAAAACATATATAGAAAAATGGCTTTAGAAGAAAATTTTAGTTAAATATTTGACTATTAGAAAATGTGCAATGTACATATATGTACGACCAGTAGAATATAATTAAAACATTTTATAAAAACTGAATATTAAAACCCTTACTAACCTCCAGACCGAAAACATAACACAACACAAAGTACACTTAAAAATGTCATTTTAGTCCACCGCCAGAACCTTTCATCTGCTTCTGAAAGCAAAAGAGAGAGGCCTGATATTATAAATTCGCGCAAAACAAACAGAACTGGAAAAGCTGTACATACATCTATTGTTTGGTGAAGCACTTCATTACCTGAATTTTGAATGTTTACCCAAACGTAGAACGAAATCAACATTGCGTCAAATATGAATGATGCTTTGTATAGTAACAAGCTTAATTTAATTAAAATTTTCTAGTAAATTTAAACTAATAAGCAGTATTAAAGTATTTTTCGATGTTTTTACATTAAATTTCTAAAGTAGGTAACAGAAAACCCACATTATTTAACATTTTAACTTTAACTTTGTGTAATTATATGAAAATTTATTTATAAGAGTATATGAGTATACCAATATATGATTGTAAATCTAATCTCTTATTCGTTTCTGTTAAAATTATTGTTGTTTACTAATCGTTTCTATAGTGTTTTATTTTTAGCTTCAATATTAAAAAATAATAATCCATAACCTTCCAAGTGGGAATAGAACCTACAACCGTAGCGTATAGTTACACTCTTGTGCCACAAACACGCACACATACACATTCCGACCCTCAATACACAATGCATCCAGGATTTAGCAGAAAATGGGGAACGGATGTGTCTAAATACTAGGCTCTTAGGTTTCTTTGTGATGGATATAGCATGCAGCTACAAAAATATTTTTAAATGTGATTAGAAAATTCTGTATTTGCCAAAATAGTAGCATATTAATTATTTAAATAGGAATATTCTCGCACCAGAGAAGTTTATTACGTAGTATATATGAAGAAAACAACTATTTATCCTTAATATACCTATTTTGATTACGTAAGCCTATTGTTATTTTTTTGTACTAATACATTTTCCACCTTTTGACACGATCATAAAGAAGATAATATAGTGCATAGGGCATAGTCACTTCTAACGTCGCTGCAACACATTTTAGAGAAATTATTATTTGTTTTTTCTATACAAATTTCAGAGTACGTTGTTGCGCAGCGGTCACAGTCACAGAATTTGACTGGAAAATCAGTTTTAAATTTGATTTCTATTTTGGGGAATAAATAATTTTCAATTCAGTTGAATTTCATCTCTCAACACGAAACTTTGACGCAAAACGAGGAACTGGGCGAAGTCTATTTTTCTGATAAAAACCGGACAAGCTGGAGTAGATTGAGCAGGAAGGCAAGTCCTGGAAAATGCCAGGAAATTAATCCCGGTGTTTGCCAACAAGGCAAGGGGAACATAGAACGCCTACTTCTGAAACTGATATTTAAGAAACTTATGAATTTTAGAAAAAATCTGCTACTGTAAAAAAAGACTAAGAGTTACTAAAAAAGATTTATTATTATAATTAGTCTTACAGAGAAAGTTTGTTTGGTGGTGAAAGACATCAGCGACATATATTTTAAACCAAAGAAATCTCCATAATTATTTATTTACATTACCCTAAGGGTTATAAGTGTAAACAAATAATAATATTCAATGTTGTAACTATAAGTCTAACAGTGACTTTTATCCATTTTCTCGTCTTATCCATCTTTTAAAGTAATTACCATGAACTATATATATATATATATATATGACCAATTCTATATGGTTGAGTAATAACTGCTGCTAGTACATTACACGTAATTTGTAATAAGCAAATAGGTGTAATGCATACCTTGAACTACTTTGTTTTCGAAGAAATTTATTTTTCAGTTCAAAGTCGTTTAATGTTTTTCGATATCCCAAGGTTCAATATTATACATACAGAACTTGTATATATAAATTGCATTTACTACTTTGATGTTCTTTTTTTAAATGTAAAACTAGATTTGGTTTTCATTATTGGTCTTGGCGCCATATTAGAAAGTAATGTCTTAGCATTTTTTATTGCTCTAAAAAGGGAACCAGTTAATTATTAGCGTACAAGTATTTACAAGCCATCAAAATTCTGTAAATGTTTACTTTGAAACCTACGCGCATTGAACTACGCAAATTTATTTTCATTTAATTTTAGTATAATACTACCCACTCATGCCTAACAGAAGTTAAATCTCTCACCAATTTTTATTAGAGCTTATATGTTACAGGGTGGAAAAGGCAGCGCTCCTTTTACAGAAATATTTCAAATCCAGACCTAAAGAAATTATTCAAGGTACCTCAACAGTTTCAACGTACGATTTTTATTTTTATATCACGATTTTTATCCATGCCTGAATTTTGTATCACGCACACATACACATTCTACAAGAAAAACTATTACGTGTGCTACGTTGCCGCTTTGACAGGTAAGTGTGTGCGTGTGTGCGTGCTTATTCTTTACGTTTGTAAAGATTTTTTTTAAATTATAATTTTATTATTTATTTTGTTTGAAAAAATAACTCATTTTTGGGATTTTATTTTTTTCTAAATTACTTTAGGCTTTTATAGAGTAGTTAAAACTATGGTATCATTTAAAGTGGTGCCCTCAATTCCATCCTGTATATAAAAATGATAGCACTTTTCATACACCTTATATGTATAAAATGGTAAAGAAGACCATTTTCATGCACAATTTTCTTTTTGATCCAGCGAAGAAAATGAGTTGAAACGTTATCAATTTTGCGTATAAAGAGCTTCATAACCTGTGGCTAAGAATTTTCGTTTACTTATTCTTTATTTTGCTAGATTGTTTTTAACACACTTCACTCAACACAAAGTGGGCAGGTATGTATATATATAAATGTATGTATATATATATGTAAAGAACGAACGACAATTTAAATTTATATATATATATATATATATATATATATATATATATATATATATATATATATATATAAATTTAAATTGTCGTCCGTTCTTTACTTTTTATTTTCACGTTATGAAAAACTAATACTGTATTATTTATTATTTATATCAATAATTATATTTTACTTCA
>DWGR01001278.1:0-16777 GCA_018247715.1 Heliconius burneyi
ACTTAAGCCGTTCGATTTCACTTTTCAGTGACATATTGTTCTCAGTGAGCTGTGCTATTCTTTGCTGCAGCAGCGCCATCTGTTTTTCATCTGTGCCTCGTTCTGGTTGCTTTTCAGGTTGTTTTAGACTATTATGCAGTAGGACGTGCACCTATTTAATAAATAATAATAATTAAGTAAAATTATTTCTTTACGTCGACATGAAGTCTCCGCATATTTTCGATTGCGCACACAACTGGTTAGTGATAAACCACTGTTCTCTTTCCGCCCATTAAAGACAAAACTTCATTTTTCACAAAATAAACATACTCATATAAATAAATCGTAATAAGGTTAAGGATCAAACAAGGAACTGTATACTTTAAATTTAAATTCGCAATACATCTATTAGCAGAAATAAACTTATATCATCTTATCAAAAACATACTCTAACTTACTATAATTTGTAATAACAAAAAGAAAACAGAAAACATCTCCACCATCATAACGAACAAAAGCATAAGCTAATGCTTATATGCCTCAACCGGATATCGACTTCCTTACCTTCAACTGGAATAACTAACATTTAAAATAGGTTAATAATATGAAATAAATGAAAAGTGTGTCGCGACCTTTTCTCTAGCGGAGTTCAACTCCCTGGCTAGTTGTTCTGCGTTGTGCTCCGCTATTGCTTGTGACTGCTGCGCATCTTTCAATTTCATTTGCGTTGCTCTTAGCAGACCCGGAATAGGTTCCAGTTCTTGTAATTTCTCTTGGAATTTCAGCTAGGAAGAAAATAATAGCATAAAATTTATAAAGGTGGATTAGTTTTGTCCACTTTCGATTTATTATGTAACAGGCAATGGAATCTAGCGTTATGTTGATTCTTATTAGACTATAACAACATATGTATATCAAATATAATGTGTCATAATATGTGATCATAGAACAGCTATTATTAATATACGACTACTACATATTTCGTAAGATAATTTGCTGAAGCAGAAATTAGAAGTCCAATCACAAACAGGAAACAAATAATTCAGATCAGACATCATCTACGAGTATTCCTTTTACCTACAAGGCGCCTTGCAGCAAAAAACTAGAAAACCTACAAAAAATATTATAACAAGGATAAAATTCAAGGATTATTGTACTCTTGCAACAATGGTTAAAATTTGACTGTTACTTAGTGACTTTTATTATAAACTGAGATAGTCATTGAATATAATATGGCCTTCTTAAACACCCCAACATAAAATCCACAAAGCTTTACTTTTAACCTTTACTAAAAAATAAGTTTAAATAAAAATAAGCATTGCTTGTGGCCTACATCGGAAACTTACACGCGGTACATACGTTTGCTAACTTTCTCTGTAAAATCTTGTAGAGAATAAAATATAAAGAGGATATTGTATCAGTATTTCTGCCGTCTCCTTTAAGGCAAGGCATCAGTATTAGATTTCGGCGTCTAACAATGTTTCGGTATTGACAGACGTAGGTTAAGGAAACAACTAAAGCACCGTCACACCGGCGATACATGTCAGGGGCATATTCAAAAATGCATGGAAAAGTCTTGTTGAAAAACGGTGTTTTAAAATATCCAATTTTAACGGAGGAAATATAGAAATGTGAATGTGATCCACTAAACGGCTAAGCGGAGGTATTAAAAAAAAAACAAAAATTAGATAATTAAATTTGTAATATTATTTTTTACGCTTTTAAACGACATTTTGCTTTAAATGTCCCTAACATTATCTCTTAAGACCATCTATCTTCTTCATACAACGTGAATGTCACGTCAACGTGTCGAAGTGATTTTGTGCTCAACTGGCACGCTCGCAACGTCATAATAAAAGAACTAATATAATATTATTATTATAATTTTATTACGTAATATTATTTCATATACCTTAACGCGCTGTATTTCCATATTAATTTGTTCGCTTATCCTCGAGTTGTCCATGTCCATCATGTCCATTTGTTTTCGCTGTTCCTCGATAATTTGCTGTGCTTGCAAATACTGGTAAATAATTACAAAAGCATAGTTAACACGAGGAATTATTGTCATTTAATTACCATTAGTGGCTGTGTGGAGATCAATTGAATATTTTAAAATCTATACTTATAATATATATATATATATATATATATATATATATAAAAAAGGATATGTATGTACCTGACTGACTGAAGTAAGACGAACGCAGAGCCGTATCCGCTGATTGTTGAAACGTGAAATTGGGACAGATGTTTAGTTTCATAATCTGGGCATCCACCAGGAAGGGATTTTGACTCTTAGGGAAGAGGAAGTAAAGAAGGGAAAGAAGAAGAAAGTTTTATGGAAAAAAAAATCTGCGTCGATTTATATAAAATTTGAAATTCAAACTCTTAAAAATATTTCATTGAACATATGTTTCATGGTTTTCTCGAATTCACCCCCTAACATTGCATATAAGAGGTGAAAGTTTGTATAGAAAAATCTTTAAATTGGCACCGATTCTTATAACATTTGAAATTGAGACACTTACAAGCATTTCATTGAACATGTGTTTCACGGTTTATTAGAATTCACCCCTAAGGGTAATAAGCGGGTGAAGCTGCGCGCTTCCACTAGTATACAATATTTAGACGCAGATGCCGTCGTGGCGTAGAGCCACGAGCATGCGACTGAACACGACGATTACATGTTCGACTTCCATTTATTAAATTCCCGCACTTAACACGCTAATGCCTCGAATTCGGACAAAAAAAAATAGATAACGAAATAACGTGAACATGTATATTTTTGCTCTGCAATTAATACATATAAAAATCTTACTTTAATTCTATATTCTTGTAACTGGTTGTTCTGATCTCTCATCAAGATCCTCAGCTCTTCAATTTCCTCTCTTGCTTCCCTGTAACACTGTTTCAGTGCCCTCACATTGACTTCTTGCTCAAAGGCTTGCTCTTTTGTGCCCAACATCATATTGGTGTGTGTTGTAAGCCCTTCAAACTTCATTTCGACCTCCCTTAGCTGATTCTGGACCTCTCTAAGTTGGCATCGTTCTTTTTCTGATTCTTCTTTCTTTTTCAATAATTCAGTACGTAGCATAGCACACTAAATATATACAGTTAAACATTTAAATAAATATAGACCTATATTGTGAAACTGATTATCTCCTTTGGTTAAACGTTTTGGGACTGTGTGGGCTACAGTATCGTGGCGATGTTAATGATACGAGACTTTACGTTCAACTCGTCTATTATATATTGAATTTGGTTATTATATTTACTATATATGCCACTCAATACGCAATGCCTCCAGAATTTGGCAGAAAGTGGTGAACGAAATGTTTTAACACTAGGTTCCTTCTGCCTACCCTATAGTTTGCGGGATACAGTGTGAAGCTATAAAAATATTTTTATATATTTCTATACATATACAGTATATACATAATTACCTCAGTGACTTTGGTCTTCAAACTTTCTTCTGTCTGACGAAGTTGTATACTAATTTTCTGAACTTCTCTCTCTGCTGGAGTCTAATATAATATGATAGAAATTTTTATAACGTAATTTATGTTGTAAAACTAAGCAATAAAATATGAAATAAATTCTCACCGGTGGTGCGTTTGGGTTGCATGGCGCGGGACATGGTGGGCATACACCACACTGCAAATATATAAGACTTTTGAAAGTATCTAATTTTACCAATTAATAATTAATTTTATAGGAAATCGACTAGTTGATAACGAAATTTTTGACGGAGATTACGCTTTTAGTAAATAAAATGTAAGCTTTTATTCTCAGTTTACTCGACTTCGACTTTTATTTACACATTTTATATATATATATATAGAGTGAAAATAAATAACAAAATTGGCCATTATTTTATTTTTTATAAAAACTAACTTAACTTTATTATCACTCCTGAGAATTTGCAGGCTCTAGGCCGCGTATTGAGTGACGGAACTCACTTTTAAAACCAGAGCGAACAATGTGAACAATGACCGCGTAATGACAGCGTTTACATCCAAATGCTGTCTCATTCCATTGCTTAAAAAACATAAGTAACTATATCATATTAGGTCTTACCATTTGAAATTTGGGTTTTGTAGTACTGGCCACTTTAATTCTATTTTTTTTCTCATTGGTTAGGAATTACAAATTCAAGAAGCTATTCAGACATGTATTTGTGTTTCGTTATCTATTATATAGTTCTTTTTTCCTTCTGGTTTTTTCCCTTTTACATCACTCCGTTTACAAAATGGAAAATTGAAATCGTACGAGCTAGCTGCAGGATGTGTTGTTAATGATAAAACTGTTTTAATACATTTTAAGCAAATTGGGAAGATAAAAAAGCTTTGAAAGGTGAGTACCTAACGAGTTGAGTGAAGCAAACCGGCAAGCGCGAGTCAACTGACCCAAATACATGTTTCTAAAAGATAATAAATACGAAACAAATGCCCAACGTCAATAGGGCCATTGATATAGTTACGAATTTAAAGGAATATTATGTTAAAGCATCCTGAGAAACAATCCACATGAGGAGACAATTCGATACCCAAATGTCCGATGTCAAGAGGAATTGAGTTGAGAGATTTACGACTTCGCTGGAATTTCGCACCAACGCATTGTGGGAAACCAGCCACAGGAGTGGGGACACTTTATTTTGTATTTAAGTCAACCGACCTTAAGGATAAGGCTTAAGGGTATGCCAAGGTTAGAACTCTTCTAGCTCGGCCTCCCAAAGTCCGGTGACGCTGTAGAGGCCCATAAGGCCAACAGCATACTGCTCAATCGAAAAACGAAAACGAAACGAAGGATAATGCGATTACACTACCAGCACTCTTATAGTTAAGAACTAGTTTTAATAAAAAATGTATTTTTTTTTAATAAAATATTATTTAATATAAAACAGTTTAAGATATTTTTACTCGCGCGTCGGCTGCTGCATTACATTACTTCACCGGCACAATAATGAAGAGTGCTTAAACCGAACCTGTGATGAAAAGTGGATTATCTACGATAATAGAAGTGATCAACGTAATGGCACGCCAGCCAAATCTTTCCCAAGTAAAAATTTACCAAAAAAAAGTAAATTGTAAGCGTTTGGTGGACTAGCGCCGGTGTCGTTCATTGTAGTTTTCTCAAACCTGCCCATATCATTATGGTAGACGTGTACGATCAGCAATTACAAACCAAGATGGAAAAGCTAGCCGATAAGCAACCGAGGCTGGTCACTCTACACCTCTGCAGCTTCACGACAACGCTGAACCACACACTGTACAACAGACGGCCACCAAATGATTCTACGGACGACTAACAAATAACTTCAATTGAAATGTTTAAAACATCCACCTTACTCTCCGACCTTACTAGAACAGATTACCATTTTTTTTATCGAAATTTGTATAACATCTTGCAAAGGAAAAAAATCAACTCTATGAGGCACTTCAAATCGCCTTCAAAAATTTTATCAAAGAACTAAATATGAAATAACATAAGTGCATAAATAACAATGATTTATACTTTGATAAAAAATATTCGATTTTTGTTCCTCGGATATCAAACGCTAATTTTATATTTAAGGACCTAATATATATATATTCACGTCGTAAAAAAATCTCATTACCCCAACATAAACCTCTACAAGTAAATTAGCATTCTCGTTCCTTTATACCGTGATATACATAAATTATGTACAACCCTACTAGCGGCGCGGGACGGGATCTACTCAAAGGATAAGAATGCGTGTTATATGTTGGTTGTGAAAGTAATTTTACTCTTTGTCATATGTGTATACGCGTAAAATGGGTCGCTTACGCCGAATACAACGAAATCTTGATTATGTTAAGGATGTTAACGAAGTACTCGTGACATCTTCATGTTACAACAAGTCCTGAACCGAGTGTGTTGGCACTCCGTTTCCCTACTACTTTTGGCATACAGCATGAAGCTGAAAATATGTTAAGTATACTGCGCGGCGTAGGATCTACTCTAAGATACGAATAAGTTAATTGTAAAATAATTTCACTCTTTGTTATATTTGTTCCTCCGCTCTGCTAGACAAGGCGCGGGGTTGAGTTCCGCCACTCAACAGTGGAGGAGTGTCTAGCCTGCTATGCGGGATAAGTACTTATTTATAAATATATAAAAAATTTCACTCACGCTTCTTGTCATAGGAGGCACAGGTGGACCACCGGCCTGCAAAAAATATTAATAAGATTGTGTATATTTATTGATACTAATATTGATAGTTTTACACCTGTTACAAATTTTATAATAGGTGGATGTATTTAACATAACTCTAGTTAATTACAAAGTAATCTATCATAACTACAAGTTAGTCATAAAGATGTTTCTTTTAAATTTAGTTTTATATTTAAAATATAAACATATAACAAAATATTTGTTATAAAATCAGATGAACACCTGTTCAGGAGGACTAGAAAGATATTTAATTATAATTATTACTAATTACTACTGTTGCAATATAATCACAAACACAATATTCTCGGTACGGTTACCACCGCGAGCGGAGCGGACCATTCAGGACTAAGTTGAACACGCAAGAGTAAACTGAATAATTGTATTTCCACCAACAAATTGACTGGCTGAAGTAAGCTTTCTGCTTGCTGCCGCTGTTTCGAACTATTTCGATCAGAGAGTTCATTTTTCGAATTGAAATGAACTCTCTGTCATGAACTCTCTTTGTAAATATCGTGTATCCGCCGTCGTGCGATTAGGAATCATCTCTCATTGGTTGCAGGAAGCGTCTATGTGAGTCAAAATGACTCACGATTACTTTTTGAGTTGACTTTTAAGATTTAAATTTATGAAGCAATTTTATTGGTTTTCTTTTTATAAATGATATATTATATTTCTATACACATTTAATAATTTAAAATATCGACTACAGTATATGTATTATTATATATGTATTAGATACAATGCATGCAGGTGCATAGTTTTGTTTCGAGTTCAATGTTTTATTTTGACTATTTCCTTTTTTCCTATAAATCTAAATCATTTGAGATGAGATACTTAACAATTTGAACGTGGTAATATTCACAAAGCAACGGGCAAATTGGAAATAAATGATTTTAGAAAGAAGTTAAGACCGAGTGGACAGAGGAAAAAGACAAATAAGTATTGTTGTACGAAATTATTAATATTGCCCGCATAAATGCTTATATTACTGCTTGAATATTTTAAGCTGAAGAAAATGCCTAGCACGGAACTGTTCTAACTAATTATGCACAAAGCGCTTAAACGCTGCTACTGTAAAAACATATATGTACGATAAGATTTCTAATATGATGCCAAAATAAGTACTTTGCGTATAAGAAGATGATATTGCAGAGTATATTTTTACTCACTGCATTAATTGCCTTTTTTTATTATTTTTTTTATGGGAAAAGGACAAGGCGAACGAGCGTTCGGGTCACCTGAAGGTAAATGATCACCGCCGCCCACGACCCCGTGCAACACCAGAGGAGCTACAGGTGAGTTGCCGGCCTTTAAGGTGGAGGTAGACGCGCTTTTTGAAGGTATACCATATCGACCTGGAAACACTGCCGCGGGTAGGCCATTCCACAGTTCTGTGGCGCATGGAAGGAAGTTCCTCGAAAGCGCACAGTAGTAGAGTGCCACGTATCCAGGTGGTGTGGATGATATTTAAGTTTGTGACGTACTGTGCTTGCCTCAATAAAATAGGGTGAAGGTCAAATTCAAGACGTATAAAAAATATTTGCGGAATGCTCAAAATTATTTAAAGCAATGAGTAAATAAAATCTATTCATACTAATAACTAAAATTATTAAGTGGTACATTTCATTTGTCAATAAAGCATATACTAACTCAGTGTAATGTACCCAACGAATTGTTATTATTGTAGTGTAATATGATATTGTCTCATGTAAGTGAATTTTGTATTCTTATGAAAAATAAATATCTTAAACCTAAAAAAAATCATAATTATTTCAGAAAAAAAAAAATGAAGAACTAACTAATGTTCACAAGCTTTTCTTTATTTGTAAGAGGATTAGTTTTTTTACTACAAAAATAAATTTTAATATCAATTATCTGTACATTTTATTGTTTGTATATATGTGTAATATCTAATAATGGATATAATACCATATAATCAATATGCCCCGACGTATACTCAAAAAAAGTAAGCGTCAAATTCAGTCATGACTATCTTTTACGTAGATAACAGTATGACTATCTCTCAAAGGTTATTAAATATATTTATTTCAAAATGTCGTATAGAACATGTAAACGGAAATGACACCACTAAACAAGTTACAGTACTATTTAATAAAGTTATTACCGGTTGTTCGAAGCAAGTATTCTGCGCGCCGCCGCCTCGACATGCCTTCGCTGACTTCACATCCGCCATTTCTACCCGAATATTTCGCACTTCAACTTCAAGTCCGCTAAGTTGGCGTTCCTGTAATAAGAAATATGCAATGAAAATATAAAAATATAAATATAGTTAGAAAATACTTATAGAAGAATGGCGGTACATCTGTGTCATTAGAAATATATTTTTTCATTCCAGTCTTGGCAAATCGTGGCACAGAGTGTGACTGCAAAACCGTCTGGTGGTAGGTTCTATCCCAAGATGAAACATTTATTCAAATGTATATTTCCATTTCTCCGCTCTGGTGTTGAGGCAAAGCGCGGCGTTGAGTTTCCCACTTTAGTGTTCTTTTATATTTGGAGGATATATAAAATAACGTTTATAAATTTGTTTGTATTTTTATATAATAACGACTACCTAATACAAGCCTTTAATGCCGACTGAGCTAGCCCGGCGACTTAGAAAAAGGTTCTGAATCTAAAATTACACATTAATAACAACATTTTTATTCAGGTATATTCACATGTTTACAAAAGTAAGCAGTTTTGTCGAACAATGTTATTGGTAACTCGAAACGATTTTACATTAAAGGTACGCAATATCTATTTCTTATTCTTTTGAATACAATCGACATACTTGCTAAGTAATACAGCTATTATAAAATATTATTATATTCTATACGAATGATATATTATATATAGGTAATTAAACACTGATATAAAGTTTAACTAAAGTTAAGTTGATATACATTTAAGTAAATTAACATGTTATATTTAACAACTACTTATAATATAAATTTACGTACATAAATTATATATATATATATATATATAATTATAGATATATATATATATATATATATATATATATATATATATATTACACAAATCCAGTATATGTATCCTTTTCATTTCGAGCCTTAGATATACGTGTCTGTTAAGTAGCATACGTTATAGAGAAAGGGAGTTGACAATTTTTCTCAGCCCGTATTTCGTTCTTTAACCACTTGTGTATATAAAAATCAGATTCACGCTGTATCCCGCACACAATAGGCTAGGCAGTGTAGTAGTGTTAAAACACTCCGTTCCCCACTTTCTGCTGAATTCTGGAAGCATTGCGTGTTGAGTGACAGAACTCAATGCCGCGCTTTGCCTCGACACCAGAGCGAAGAAATGGAAATATAAACGTAAATAAATATTTCAATTTTTCAAGTGAGGATCGAACCCACAACCGTCGCGTGACAGTCACACCTTGTGCCGCTGTGCCACGACGGCCTCCTATAGGATATATATTCCTAAGATAACTAACAAAAAATAAATAGGTATATGCAATCACCATACCTGCGATAACAACAAACAGTCCTACCGTATAATATTGTAGGTTTTCTGGTTAATGACGTTGACTTTCTTTCGTTCTTTATAGAATTATTGTCAATTTTTTATTATAGAAATATAAAATACTGTACAATATAAATTGGTATTATAATTATTTCAATTACTATTTAAGGCCGTCGTGGCCGCAGCGGCACAAGGGTGTGACTGTAACGCGACGGTTGTGGATTCGATCCCTACTCGAGGAAGGGAAAAATTTATTTACGTTTATATTTTCAATTCTTCGCTCTGGTTTCGAGGCAAAGCGCGGCGTTGAGTTCTGGCACTCAGCACGCAATGCCTTCAGGATTCGGCAGAAAGTGGGGAACGGAGTGTCTTAACACTAGGTTCCCTCTGCTTACCATGCTGTGTACGGGATAAAGCTTGAGCTGATTTTTTATAATTACTATTTACTTTTATAAATATATTTAAGCAATTAGAAATTAATTCATGAGACAACAATTTACATATAATATTCTATTTGCATACACAAATTTATGCTTAATACACTTGTCAGCGTTAAATTTGCTTTCAACTTATTTCGTCATACAAAAACCTCACCGAAGGTTTAATATTTCGCCCACTACGCGTAACTTGAATAATTAGATCATCACTCGGTATTTTTATACAACGTATAAATATATTTTTATAAGTATTGTAAAAAATTTTTTTTTTTATAAAACAATCATTATCGATAGTACAAGAATTATTAAATTAGACGACATCATTGAGTACATATGCGGGTCTTAACCTAAAAAAATGGGGGGGGAAGGGTTTAATGAGCAACGATTTACTTTGTTCCTAACACAAATTAATATAGAGGTATTGAGGTCGGGGTGTACAAATAAATTAACTTGTACTCATCTTTCTGAGATGATGATACTATCTCCAATTTTCTCTACATATTCCGCGTCACTATAGCTATGAGTTACGTTACGTCTGAATTTAAAATTAAAACAAAAATCGGTTTATAAAAATTTAACTTTTTTTCCATACAAACTTTCAACATCTATTTCATCCCTTTAGGGTTAAAATTTTTCAAAATCCCTTCTTAGTGGATGTCCAGATTACGAAAATAAACATCTATCCAATTTTCACGTTGCTACGCACAACGGTTACGACTGTGCGTGCGTCTTACCTCAGTATATATATATATATATATATATATATATATATATATATATATATATATTGTTATTTTATGTAGCAATTTCAACAAAGCAAAAAATAATATTGCTATTTAACATTTTAATAAATACTGAGCTTGTTTGATTCATAGTATTAAACCGGAAATACATAAAAAAAAACAATTAACATTTTTTTCTTGGCTTGGCCACGTAAATCTATCACCGTACCAAAAACGACTAAATACTATGTACAATTAGGTTTCGCTTATGTCTTGATCTTAAGCGCTTCGTAATATATTCAGGTAAAAAGCTGCCGTTGTTACTTACGTAATTTATCAATAGTTTTCAGTTTTGGTTAATCTACAAGAGCTTTAATTTTATTTTGTAACGGTAAAATTCCGTTTTAGAAATTTCAAATCCTAAAAATTCTATTTTCTATTGACCAAACACGCATTTTCAAAACATATAGTGATTCGTTCATGAAATCTTTTTAATATAGATTGTAAGTGTTTTTTATGTTCTGATTCAATTTACGAACTAGCTATGCAAATGTCATAAATATAACAACAAAACAATTAAAAAACATCAATATAAGAAAAACGCGAAAATAAAAATAAAAAATCCCATTCGTTATCGAATATCCGATATCTATATTTTTTTAAAAACAAGGCTCACTATTATTGGTACATGTTTGCGAATTATATTAATTGCAACCACCACTCTAACTAAGCTACTATACAATAGAAATACAATATATAAATACAATTCTATTTTTAGAAAACAAAATTAATTATCTAGGCTTTAGGTACATTTTTTATGACCTAGTCGTGGTATATAGGCACAAACGTGTCACTGTAAACGTGACAGGTTGTGGATTCAATTTACACTCCAGAAAACATTTTTTTTAATATTTTCATTTTCTCGCTCTGTTGTCGGAACAAAGTTTAATTCCACCACCCAATACGCAATGCATTCAGAATCCGTCTGAAAGTGGGAAGAGGAGTGTCTCACCACTAGATTCTCTTCGCCTACCCTGCTGCATGCCGAATACAGCGTCAAAAATTTAAAAATATCTTGCTACAGAAAAGCTTTAAAAGTCTAATAGTCTTTCAAGAAAATTTTGGGCACTAATTGATTCTACTTTAAAGATTAAAAAGATCAAAAGATCTAAAGATTAAAAAGAATAACAATTTTAATTATTTTTCAAGTAATAAGAACATACAATATGAAGATTTACCGGAAAACTACAATGTACTCAATACTTGTAGCACCAAATATCGAAAACGACTGAAATTACTTTTCAATATCCAGAAGAAAAGCTTCAACTAGGGAAATTGCTTATGAACGTAATATTACATACTCTAAACGAGCATAATCAGTTAAAAAAGGAAAATCTGACCACTTACAACTAACTGTAAAAGAAAACGTGCAAGTCAAGACGGTGGTCGCAGTCGGTAGGATTCGAACCTACGCTCCCCAGAAGGGAATCTGATTTCTAATCAGACGCCTTAACCGCTCGGCCACGACTGCTTAGTCTATAAAGTAGAAATTGGGAACATATTCAGGATTTTTAGTATAAATTTTATTTATTATTGTAAAAACACGCCATCTGTTGCTAGAACTAAACACCACTGAAAGGCTGTATTTAATGAAGATATAGTTTGAATAACAATGGTATATTTACTCCCTATGCTTTGTTTTTTTTTCAATAGTAATTCCTTTTTTTTATAAAAGAAAGAAGTCTTAGTCTGCAACTGGTACAGACTGACAAAAGTGTCATCTGATGGTAAACACTTAAGGAGCACTGCAGGCCTTATTTTCTTATATTATTTGCACTTTATTTAAGAAAACACAGCTTTTTTTAGAAAAGACTGAGGTCTTTTCAGAAATAAATCCTATATAGAAGAACTTATTGTATAAAATACAACATCACAAATTCAACTAAAGAAATTAGACAAATATGTATTATCATTATTAAAATATCTTTCTACGCTATTTTCAAAAATCATTTACATTTACTAAATATGACATTATTTCACTCTGGTACATAAATATATTATTAAGATTGTTAAAACTTTAAGCGCTACCAACCCACTACAGCAAAAGTTGTGAGATGAACAAAGTCAATACATATGAATATCCTTTAAAATTTAAAAGAAAATTACGTTACAAATTACGACAAAACAGATTTGAAACAATATATTTACAAGGTCTTCTGTGGAAATCTTGTAATTTTCTAATTTGGCCACCAAATTTTCTACGTTCTTCCCGTTTGTGCCGCTTTCCTTGAAATACAATATAAACGTAAACAAGTACATTATACGAATATATAATAATAAGCATAAAATATTAAATTGGAAAAATACAAATATATATAAGTTCATGTTTTACAAAACTTTTATCAATCCTTCATTTATAAAAAAAATTAACGTAATATGGAAAAAAATATGTTTCCATTACTTTTTTTACCATAAACTGAAAAGATATACTGCAGTGCGCCCTCTAGTTCGATTTACTTTATATGTGCTCGTATATTATACACCTACCGAGGTGAGGCCGTCGTGGTGCCGTATCGCACAAACGTGTGACTGTAAGAGCGACGGTTGTGGGTCGGTTGTCGATTCTCAAGCAGTACAACAAATTATTATTTATTAATATTTTCATTTTCTCGCTCTGCCACTCAACACGCAACGCTTCGTCGGGATGAAAGTGCAAAATGAAGTGTCTTACACTAGGGTTCCTCTGCCATCAGCGGGATACAGCGTGAAGCCGAAAAAATGATATACTTTACGCAATAAGCTTAGTTTTGCTTACAACGCTTAAAAACTAAACCCTCTACAGTACAAGGGTTTAGGTTATTATTCTTCTTATAAATATGTATGAAAGTTATTTTTCTTATAAATATGTATGAAAATGTTAATAAGTGTATATTTATATTTTTTTTCTCTAGTTAATCAAAACGCTGTGTTGAGTTCCGCCGCTTAGACCAGAATGTCCTTAAAACAATACTTAAAAAAAAAAATAAGAAAATATTTCGAAGATATGAGACAAGACAAATGATGCAACCAATATTTTTCTTAAATATCATCCATAAATACACTAGTTTAGAGCACCAACTTACAAGACACCTTATTCTTCCGCGAAAATTCGATGGTGATTTTCACGGATGTGAATGAGGTGTCTTGTAGTAGGTGCTATGTATTCAATACCTCGCGATATTGAAGCTAGCTTATCACCATTTATTCAACAGAAGCGGGTAAGTGAAAAGATCAAATAATCAGCTTCACGTCGCATCCCGCATTAGGGTAGACAGAGAGAACCTTATGTTAAAACACTCCGTTCCTCTTTAAGTAAATGAATATAATTTAAATATAATAACGAATGGGTGAACCCACGACCACTGACTTTAGATTAGATACCTTTTTGGCACGGCCTCACTGCGCCACGTTTGGATCAAATTTTATAAACTATCAGAGAGTTCAACTAGATAAGTAGAAAATCAAACATATTTTATACAATAAAATTTTGTTAGCAACTTGTTTGTGACTCTTAGTTTTTTTTGCTATTTTTTAAGTATTCGATTATTGAGGATCAGTATATTTTTCCATTTTCACCTTCAGATGTGATAAAGACAAGACTTATATTATTATATATTGAAAACAGTATTTAGGCCCTCGTGACGCAGAGGCACAAGGTGTGACTGTAACGTGACCGTTGTGGTTTCGATTCCCACTCGAGGAAGTGAAATATTTATTAACGTTTATATTTCTATTTCTTCGCCCTGGTGTCGAGGCAAAGCGCGACGTTGAGTTCTGCCACTCACGATGCCTCCAGGGCTCGACAGAAAGTGGGGAACGGAGTATCTTAACACTATGTTCCCTCTGGCTACCCTGCTGTGTGTGGGATAAAACGTGAAGCTGATAAATAAAAAAAAAGTTTTGAAAAGTCTAATGTGAATCTCGCAAGAAACACCAATCAACACTTAAAGCTACAAAAAAGTAAAACTATATCTTGTTACTTTATACTGTCACCGTAAGATTATAAAAATCGTTACTTCATAATTTTACTTACGAAATACTTTTACAAATTTTATATTTATTTTGTGAAATCAACTTCACATTATATCCCGCCCACAGCAGGGTAGGCAAATGCTAAGACTCTCCTCAGTTATTGACCGCCGAATTATGAAGGCATTGAATGTAGAGCGGCGCAACTCAAAGCCGCACTTTGCCTCGACACCAGAAATATAAGTTTCTAGGTTCCCTCTGTCTACTGTGCCGTGTGCGAGAAGCTGATTTAATTAATGTGTATATCATACCTTTTCATATGTATTTTGATTTGAGGGATCTTGCTTCACACTTGTTGCATCGCCCTGGATTCGATAAAAATATTATAAACAATACACAGGTGAAAGCGTCAGCGCTCCTTCTACGGGAACAGTATATAGGGTAGATTATTTTAAACCCATAACTAAAGAAAAGAGAATTTTCTTTCATTTCACGATGTCTATCCATCCCTATATTTAAAATAAATTTAAACAGATACTACTCCAAAAATATTACTAAGCCAGCCCGCCCCGCCAAGATCTACGACTCGATTTCGGAATGAGGTGTGTGTGTGTACGGCGGTTTCCCTTTGATAGGTTTATGTGTGCGTGCTTCGTCTTTAACAAATAGATTTTATTATTTATTTTGTATGAAAAAATAACTTTCATATTTGAGAAAAAAAATGGTATCAGGGTATAATAACTACACATTATACTGTGGTTTCATTTAAAGTGGTGCTGATAAAAACACACTGTATAATATTTTTTACACTTTTTTAATACCATATTTTTCTTATAATAAAATATGGCAAACGTGTGTTGTGTGTGTGTGTATTATTTAAAATAAAAGATATAATTTTGTGATTTTATATTAAAAACGCTTAGAGTCGTTGAAATTGCTTCACAGATCACAAGTCACACCAGAAAAAAAAGTAAACTATACTCGTACTGAACGCAATACACTTTATTTTAATTTAAGTTTAACTTTATTTTACATCACTAATAGATACCTCTGGATTATTTCTATTCAATTTCTCGTGAAGTGTTACGTTCTCTTTGTTCATCAATTTGAGTTCGCCTTGAAGCCTCTTGATTTGAGCTCGACACGTCTCCAAGTTTTGATCCTTCGTCATCAACTCCTTATAGAGGATGTATCTAGAATTAATTTAAATGACACTAACCTTACGTTAATCATTATTGCAATATTCTGTTTTGTTAGCTGGTTTGCGGCATAATCACTTCACAATTTAGTATTGAAAATTGTTTAGACGCGACAATAGCGTCACCAGACCGGTTGACACTTCAATTTAGATAAATCCAGTGTTCTTGTTTTAAACGCACGTCTATGAATTTGACGTGAGGTTGTATATAATTCGGTTCAGTGCGATACAAATTGAATGGAAGGCAAATTATAATATATAGATGAAAATTTTGTACTTAGCTTCTGCAAAGAATAATAATGTCTATAAATATGTTATATGACTAACGCTAGCTTTATCTTCTTCTAAATCTACACATCATTATTTACCAATTATTACTAATCTGAATAACTTTCGTCGTCTAATAGAATGATCATTTTAAAGACAATATTCGTACATTGAAAAGTGGAGTTTCAGGCAATTGAATAATGAAATTACTTTCTTATCAATTTTCTGAAACCTAATACATACTTTAAATTGATATTCATGAATTAAATAAAACGAACACAAAATGCTAAGAGAAGTTTTCCTACCTTATAAATGCACTTAAATCAGTTAAGCCAATACTGATTTTGGCGCAATTAAACGCACAGACAAAAAGACAAGCCGACAATCAGAAAAGAAAATACAAATATATATTTTTTTCTATACTATTAATAATAATAGAATTTCTCATATACCATCCATATTGTGACTTGCTT
>DWGR01001279.1:0-16771 GCA_018247715.1 Heliconius burneyi
TGGGCTTTAATTTGCTTCCCCATACTCGCCAGATTTAGCCCCCAGTGAATACTGGCTCTTTGCTGATCTTAAAAAAATGCTCCAGGGAAAAAGATTTGGCTCAAATGAGGAGGTCATCGCTGAAACTAAAACTTATTTTGTAGTGAAAGATAATTTTTTTTATAAACGTGATATTGAAAAATTGGAAAAGCCTTGGAACCATTATATCACCGTAAAAGGTGATTATGTTGATGAATAAAAAAAAAATTGCAAAAAAAAATATGTTGTTTTCACTTTTAGCCCTGGGACTTATTGATCCATGTGTTATACCTGCAATAATTTTACCGTCACAAACAGAGTTACTATTTAATATAATTATATTTTCCTAACATTATAATTTCCTTCCAGCTTCGACCTATTACTGTTTAACGCGTGCTAACAACTTAACGTACGTTTGAGTGTTAATGTTTAAAAAAAATACTTTGTATCTTAGTCGAAATAACTTGTAATGAAATATTTAAAGCTCTAAGTACTAGTTTCTTAGTTTTTTATAAACAGGTTATTAGAATGTACATATATTAATAACATAACATCACTGTTAAGAGTAAAGACTTCATATTTTACAAACAGTTAAGTAAAATGCAATATTTACCTCCATCATACTAAATATTCTCACTCGCTACAGTTGAGAATTCCACAATACGTAACAAAATTTCATTGCTGTCGTGTATCAATAAAATAGGTGACATTTTTCCCTGTTATTTACCCCGCTTGACGTAAAACGTAGGTTAAGCCAGCATATTGTGGCGTCGATCCTCAATAAAGGTGAAACGGGCTGTAAGGGCGTGGTTTACTGTTTGTAGGATGAAAACAATGGTTTGGTTCCATCGTGATAGTTATATTTATAAGATTCAGATAAGCTATGTCATAATTATGTCGTATTTTTAAATATTTAGTATCTATACAAACCATAACCGTAACCGTATAATAACCGTATAACCGTATCAATGTGATAGTATAAGTTCAGTACAAATGAAAAATACACTAAGTTAAAATTATAAAATTGTCGAGTTCAATTGAGCTTGAATGTAGTTCAATCTTCCCGAAATCCGATCTTAAATAATATCTATTTTAACAAAAAATCTTCTTCAATTTGAACAGGTTCCGATAAAAAAACTACCCTTGAAGTATAATGGCCCTACCCAATTAAAAAAGAATCATCGAAATCGTTAGGCGGGATATTGAGTTATTCGTTTATTTGTCGCGTACATACATATTTTACATATTTAATACAACTTTAAAACTTATATAGTTTTCATTGTTGCCATTATCAGAAATGGATCAAATTAAAATGGGACCATACGGAAAGCATTAACTTTTAAATAAAAAAGAATAATTAAAATCGCCTAACCCAGTCAAAAGTACCGACGTAACAATAAAAAAAAAACAGTTTGATTGATAACAGTTTAAAAACGACTGTCAACTGTTTTAGCTTGCTTTCTCGTTAATAAATATGTATTAGTAAAATCATTATCGTGTTAGCTTTATTAAAATAATCTCTTAATAATCCTGAAACAACATCGAGATTGGAAAACATAAATTAAACATTGCTTTTTCCGAATTCTCGGCGTAAAAACAGCACCTCGGGCTATAACATTTGGGCTGTCGTAAATAGTTTATCGGGTCTTCTTCTTTACAAAGGTATTTTGGGATCGTCCGCGCTCTTTTGTGATTGAAAACGTTCCCTAGTTTACAGCCAATTTGTTGGTGACGAGTCCACAAAACGGAGCCGTCCACAGTTTTTTTATAATAAAATGCAACCCGCTATCGGCCGCCCAAAAGGAAGAAATTAAAAAATATACAAGCGAGAGTAGCTTTTTCATTTTATGTATCGCAATATTTTTTCACACTGCAATTTTTTTTTACTCTTCAGTAAAAACATTGTAACATTGAAAATGTGTAGTTTATATATAAATCCCGCAATTATTTTGAAAGATACACCCAATTCAATTACAATGTGATATTGAACATAAACATTATAAATATTTGTTTTGTTCAACAACAGTTTGGTATGCTTCATTGATTATGGTGTTCCGAGCGTGCCAGTTGAGAACACACCACTTCGCTAGTGTCAATATATTACGTTGTGCAGTATTGTATTTATTTACTATACGACAATCATAAAAAAAATATATTAATAAAACTTCGATTTCCCTTATGTTTCAGTTTACTTAACAGAATATTACTCCCCAGGACACAAATTATAAATTTTATGACAGTAGGTACTGTACCTTATTACAGGCTGGGCGAAATTTATCGGTATTTTCATAGGGCGAGCATCCTCATTATTAGAGACAGGCTATCTAGCATCTCTTTAGTACGCCACGACCGCAGGTCTATCTTGATTTAGATAAGCTAAACAATCGTGTGACATACGACGCTTGGATTAAGTGGAGTTACGTCCAATTAATGAAGCCAGAAAACAACAATAAGTACTTTCCAATAATGAAGAAATTTTTGAATTGAAACCCAAGGTTCAAATTGGTAATATACATTGTGGAAAGAAAGCTTTTAGTTTTAAAAGTCTACCAGTACAAGAATTATTACTTTCTTAGCTTCCCGCGGTATCCCGCACTTAGCACGGTGGTCAGGGGAACCCGGGAACCTATTTGCTTGCCCCATGGCCGTAGCGTCACTTTTATTAAGTAAGAAATAAAAATACTAATAAAAATAATTATTCCTCTAAATATCAAACGAAGATTAGGATCCGATGAAAGTATTATTTTTAAACACTATTAAGTTATTGTAATAAAATAAATTATTTAATATTAAAAGAAAATTATTTCAACGTACTTGCACCGCTAGTTTACCATAACATCAAAACACGTAGCATTACACAGAATAAATTAACAACTTTATCAGCCAATAATAAATATGGTGAACTCACCAGGACGTATATAATTTCTCACTTAATAAATAGCTTAGATTATAATGCCAATCTAGATGAAATGCTAAAAGTGGCTATTATATTTATTTTCATAAGGACGAATATCAAATTATAGAAAAACATTAAAAAACACCGGATAAATTTAAAGTAAATTAATTAAAATGGTTACTTATATTTAACCCTCAGAGATAAATATATATCATCGCGGACTTTTTTAAACATTATTTAAAGGGCTATATTTTTGTAAAACATTGTTTTTATGTCTCATAAGGTTGAGTCGGCGCACGCATGTGGCGCCACGCTCTTGGTTAACGTTTTCTTAAAACAACAAACAAACTTTGCAAGCCGTTACCTAGCAACGACGTTTGTTACTAAGATGGCGGAATAAATTGCATGTCAAATTAATTAATATTTTAATATATTAGTTTATATCGATAATATTACAAATATGAGAATAAAAAGTAACCTATCATCCCGAGACCCTCAAGTATCTGTATCAGTATGAGTATTTTATTACAATTGGATTGCGAGTTTGACCCTGATTGCATAAAAGACAGACAGACAGACAGAGTTACTTTCGAATTTATAATATAGGTATGGATAGTAGGTACAGAGCGCTAAATTTTGACTTCACTTTTGAAGTAAGTTACTTCCTATCTATCTATTATGGTAAGGCATTGTTTATCGAAACGTAACGAAGTTACTGAGCAAGATCGGTCGGAGCAGTTTGTAACATAGTTACAGATCCGATGCAGCTCAACTTTGAACCGTGCACTCTGTGTTGCCATCTCCCCAATCGCTTATCTCGAAACCAATCTATTGGTGATTGGATTATTAACAGTTCGAAGTTGTGAACTAAATAGGAATGCTTTGAATATATTTAAAGCGTTTTTATTTGATTTTTTTACTGCTGAATGCAATCGCGATGGTTGTAGGGAAAGAATTATTTTCATTTCCCTGCTCTGATAAAGACAAAGGTCAATATTGGACGCGGAGTTCCCCAACTGCGTTCTTGAAACTAAATTGTTAAAAGAAAAAAGCGTAATGATCATATACGGTTCTAATATCTATAAGCATTTTTATAAGTATAGCAATATTCAAATAAAAGTTTGTTTTTTAATTTTAGTAAAATGAAGAATTGTTCGGACCTTTTGTAGAAAAAGAAAAATGATAGTACCTAGACATAAATAAGTGAACACAACGGATGCAATTTTCTATCCGGAACTGGCAGCCGGTCTTTCTCACGGGCCCGTTAATCAAGTTAACCTCACTCGTTAGACTGTTGAGTAGTAAGCGCTCGTAATTTCCTATGCGCACCGTCCATCTAAACTAATAAACAATATTTTGATTATATACTATTTTTCTTTTTACATCACCCATTGAAATCAGTACTGTACAAGACAATAAATATTGTTTACTTTATTTTAAAGTACATATTTCTACGTTTTTGCTTAAAATAAATTGTTTTAAAATGGTAACTCGAGGACTTATTGTCGGCACTGAAGTGTTCTTCAAATACCCTTTCCTTTTTCGCTCTCGTGGATTTGCTCTTGAGACGATCTTTTATGTACATATATACGAAAAGTTAAAATGTAGGACGCGGAGCCAATTAAAAATGTATTAAGTTCTTAACTAAGTTTATTGATATTAATTTATACACTGCAGCAATAGTCATAACACTAAGTTTCATATGCACATACTCGTATGTATAAAGTCGACCTGGAATAAATTATCTTGAGGTTTGTACCTCAGAAAGTAAATTACCATCATTAATTAAAGCTATTATTATTTGCCTCTTTTTGAGTCTCATTCATTTTCTACATATACAGAGATCACAAACTAAACTGGTGGTAGGTGAAACAGTTTTATTCTCCCAATTTTTCGGCAAAATAGTGCGTTTTGAGTTACAAGCACCAAACAACACATTACTTTATTCTACCAGAATTTTAATATACGTATATTGCATGCTCTTGAATGGGATTTAAGGCTGTATACATCTTGTGCTAGCCTGAGCGTCAGTTGTACTACGAATTTCGGAGAATAATGAAAAATAAAATTTATAATAAAAATAAATAATATTTGAAAAGTGGGGAACAGAGTGTCTTAACATTGGACTCCTCTGCCTGCTGTGTGCGTGATACAGCCTGTTTTTTGGTTTTTCGATTGAGCAGTATGCTGTTGGCCATACGGGCCTCTATAGCGTCACCGGGCTTTGGGAGGCCGAGCTAGAAGAGCTCTGACCTTAGCTTGATTACCGTGGAAGGCACCAAAAAATGAGAACAGTGTCGCAAGGGCGTCTCCTTTGAGACTCGGACCGCGGCTTGCAAACACTTTTTGTAGTGGGAGACTTTGCTTCGCTCGGCCCGAGCTAGGCTTACTGGGTAGGGCTCTTGATGCCCTTTTGGAGAAGTAGTTGCGGGCTCCTCTCGCGCCGAGGCGCGATTGGGCCACATTAAAACTGGGACCTCGTCTCCACCGGCGGAGACGGTGTGTGTAGCGTGTGTGTTTGCGATTGTGTAAGGCCCTACGTTCGTTCGCTTTAGTGATGGGGTCAGCATCGTCGGTTAATGGGGGAGGAATTCGGGATACAGCGTGAAGCTGATTTATTTATAATATAGCTTTCTGTAAATGTTTAAAATAGACATATAGGAATATTAATGGGAAAATGTTAAGGAAATATTAGTTACAAAGGCCGGCAATGCACCTGTAGAAACTCTGGTGCTACACGGAGTCATGAGCGGCGGTGATTACTTACCATCAGGTGACCCATACGTTTGTTTGCCTTGTCTCTTATGAACTCTTGTTCTTTTTATGAACAAAAAAATGGTAGTTAATATTTAAGCATCGTGATTTAGAGGATTTGATCAGTCTATGTCCGAAACTCCTCTGTGCAGCGCTACTCGAAGTTAATTTCCCCAGCGGGCCGCGGGGCAGCAAGTATCAGTCAGATAATCTTTATAAGGCACATGTTAGAGACTCGAACTATTTATTTTGCTTAGGAACTTATAAATTACTAGCCTAATGACTATGTTTCAGGGTACATACTATTTAATGTATATATTTTTGTACATTATTATTCTTTATATTTTTTATATAAGGTTTCGCATGTACTATGCATCTATAGCCATCGCATTGACTGTGACTGTTAGAAATGTGGAAAGAAAGATAAATGTACAAAGAATTTCAGCAAATAGAATATTCCAGCTTCTTATATTTTATTGTCAAAACGTGGCGACCGATGTAAAGTGTCAGGCGTTCACTCTACACTATGATGTGTCTGCACGTAGCAGGAAGTAAACATTTTTCGTATAGAAATGTCAATCGAAAAAAGAATTTCTCTGGATAGAAATTACGTGTACGTTACCACATAAGGTGCGTGACTGAAATTAGATTGGCTTCATGTTATTATGTGAGTGAAGTAAAAAGGGCCGACGCAAACATTTACAACGTTAATTTGGGTTTTTGGGAAGGTTTTTGTAATCACCCGTTAGGTCCCAAGGATTTCTTGATTCCTATGCGACTTGTTTTTTTTGTTTTTTTTGTTACTACTTCTTGATTCTTTGTAAGTCCCTTGGGCGTGACTATTTGACCCTCGGTGAAATTCGCGGACTGCGGATAGGGCTTAGCAATTTGTGTTGTATTGTTTTTATGTTATGAATTAATAATTTGTTTTAATTTTAACTTCGGCTTAGAGATTTATGTCACGACGATTTTCACTTACTGCCAACACCGTACTTTTCTTTTTGCTTCACTTTTACTTTTCTTTGTGCTTTTCAAATATTTAATTAATTTGACTTCAAATTAGTTAGATACATGGTAATTTCAAAGTACAATACATGAAGCAAAAATGCTAAGCCCCTTTTTATGAAAATTTTACAATTTAAAGAACGTTATAATTTAAGTTATTTACCAATATTTATATTAAACTTTTTTATAAAGAGACATATAAGTTGCTATGACAATACGCATTGCCATAGCATTAAAAGATACGTGATTGAATTTATTTATCAGTCTGAAATTCCATAAGAGTACTACTAAGATTTAACTTTTATAGAAGTAGTATATAAATCTGTATATAGTATTAAAATGGTAAATTATAAATATTTGTTATTTCAACTGTAATTATATTAAGGATTTATATATCAAGTAATCGTTCTTTTAAAGTTAAGGATTTATTGTTAACCAATGCTTAGACATTGGAAAAGTGCTCGTAAATAAAAATAACGGTTTTTATGAAATGGTCTATTTATTGTTTATAAAAATTACATTAAAATTGTCAATTTTACACTTTTTAGAACATTTCAATAGGAAACGATTTTGTTTGTCAATCATAATTGAGGATAAATGACTCCGTCTTAGAGATAGTTTGCACCGTTTTATTTTTAATACCATTTTTCTCCAGCCATTTTTACGCCCACTGCTGTGCATAGTCTTTCCTCAAAGATTCCCACGACGATTTTCAATACATTTAAATATAGTATAAAGTAATATATTAAACTACTGCATCTGCTTATTTGCACTCTTAAGAGTGAATTCTAAAAAACCACAAAACACTTGATCAATGAAATATTTTTAAATTATTTATTTTTTTATAAAAATCGGTGCCGATTATAAAAAAAATCCATATAAAAATTTTCATAACCCCTTCTTACTGGATAT
The DNA here is from genome assembly GCA_018247715.1 of Heliconius burneyi. Classification (NCBI taxonomy): domain Eukaryota; kingdom Metazoa; phylum Arthropoda; class Insecta; order Lepidoptera; family Nymphalidae; genus Heliconius; species Heliconius burneyi. The sequence continues at coordinate 7,586 of DWGR01001279.1, forward strand.
CCAGATTACGAAAATAAACATCTGTCCAAATTTCACGTTTCTAACATTAGCGGTTACGGATGTGCGTGCGTCTTACCTCTGTCAGTGAGAACATGTCCTTTTCAAATTCAAATTCAAAATATTCTTTATTCAAATAGACTGTGTAAGCACTTTTGAATCGTCGACTGAACATACAAACAAAAAGCTACTACCGGTTCGGAAGGCAGTTCTGCTGAGAAGAGCCGGCAAGAAACTCAACAGTTGCTCTTCTCAAAGTCAATGGTATAATTAATTATGACATTAGCTGGCAGCTATCCTGCATGACATCCAACAGACATTAATTCCATGCATATTTATCCTCCTAATATTCTTGAACAGTGTAATAAGCTTTACTTGTTAGAATTTTTTTTACAATTACTTTAAATTTTAGTAGTGGCAAATTTATAATACAGTATGGAATTTTATTATATACACATACCGAGATATTTTACTCGTATATATATATATATATATATATATATACACACAAAGAATAAGTATTATATATATAAATTAGTTTTTTAAAAAAATATGCACAGTGAATTTAATAACCGGAACAGAAATTATGCGTCGTTTTGTGTTTATTAAGCGGGCACAGTTAATTAGATTTTTAATTTAGCAAAATAATATTATGAATGAAGCGGTTTGAGCGTATACCATTTTGAACGAAACATGCAAAAAATATTTATTTTTAAGATTAGTTATTTGCTTAGATGAAATATGCACTAAAAATTGTAGCAGCTATATATCAGTCTATTGTAGTGAAAAGTTTTTTGTGTGTCCATAAATAATATATAGGTTGATGTTAATTAAGTTTTACAATATATTTTTAAAAGTGTAAACATAAATTTCATACGACAATATTTTTTTATAATCTTTTTTCAGGTAAGTCATCATTTTTGAACATCGGATGAGGTCAAGTATTTTATTTTCTTATTTATCCTAGCATGATGTGTTGTGTGCTTCATTCAGGGTCTTCATTAACAGTCAGTCATATGTGTACGTATTTTAATTTATGCTACAGACGCCTGATAAACTTAAAAAGTACAATATTGATTTAACGTAAGTGGCTTAAATTCCATTTATGAATTTGCTTACCGCACACAGCAGGTCAGGCAAACGAAACTTGGTGCTAAGAGACCATTTATCATACTTGCTCCACAAAAAGGGCATTGAAAAGAATAACAGATTTACTTATTATTTGTTCCTCTCTAATCAGTCTTAATAGTCCTAGAGATACGTTATATTTATAAAGAGTTTTATAAACCCTAATTTGTATAAAAAATGCTTTACAATATCTGCCTACCGGCCTTCCCAGCTTGCTTTCATTTTACTAGGAGCTACGAGCTTAATTTAATAAAGCCGGCGTACCGGGCCGAGCGATTCAGTTTTATACCGGTACTCCGTCCTAAATAATTCAAACGATAAACGCTCGTTACAACCATGAAATGAAGCAATTGACGTTTTCATTTTAGTGGCCGATTGCAATAGGTTTACTCCAATTGTATTTGCTATTCACTATTAGATATTAAAAGCAAAAAATTGAAACAGTAGATATACTAATATACATATGATTGAAGGCCTAGTTCCACAGTTGGGATGTGACTGCTGTGCATACCTACATCAAGATATTCGAAATATTTATATTTAAAATACACTTACAATATTTACACGATGATCCGGTATGATTAGACAAAAAGCGACTGGCTACTGCTACTATCATATCACATTATTATATAAGTAACTATTAAAGCGCAAAACCTGCCATCCAACTTTGTGTACTTGGATTAAGCTAATTGCAAAAAGATTAATTTACATATTTGTTCAATATTTGTAATAAAGCAGAGACCGTCGTGGCGTAGAAGTTCAGCGTAAATCAAAATCAAATCAGCTTCACGCTGTATCCCGCACACAGCGGGGTAGGTAGAGGGAAACTCGTGGTAAGACACTCTGTTCCCCCTTTTCCGCCGAATTACAGCGTCTGATTGTAGAATGCGATATTTGTGGTTTCGGTTCCCATTTGGAGGAAGACAGCGCTGAGTTTCGCCACTCAACATATAGTGTTTCGAAAATTGGCCTTAACATTAGGATCCCTCTGGCTAATGTACTTTTTGCATGGAGTTCAGCGTGAAGCTAATAAGGTATAAAAGATATTCATAATAGAAAAAAAAGTGTAATAAATCCTTAAAATTGTATCCTCTGTGTAAACATGGAATTTGTGATACCATAAAATCACAAGCACAATTAAAAACGATGTTTTATAGCAAAAGGAGCAATATTATCGAGCAAGTAGAAAAGCTAATATTTGCCAATTGATCCCGAGGGTGTGTACAGGCCATTATGCTGAGAGGATCAGTGTGCTCTGTGCCAGTGAAAAAATATGAATTCGAGTGGTGTAAACAGGCTTCATCAATATTGGTAGGATCATATTTTACGTTGAAGACCCCGACAAGAGGGTTATCAGTGCTCCGAAATATTTGAGGCTTTACTAACGGCCATATATTGTAACGTTAGAAAAAAAGTTAAATAAACGATATTTAATAATGTGAAAGAAAATCGGAAACGTTAACGTTTTGGACAAGGCTTAATTCAGTTTTAGAGGTACAAGCGGTCTTAATTTTTGTACAACAGTAGTTCTAAAATGTAAATTATAATGTTTGTACAATGACAAGTACAACATTCATATAAAGACAACATTCAACATTCATACAAAATTCATATTCATACCAAATTATACATTTGAACTAACATAAGAAGTAAATTAGCTTGCATCAAGACACGGGCCAGCTTGATGCTAAAATGTCTATGTCTATGTCTAAAAGCTGGAAACGTGCAACGTATATTTAACACGAACCATTTCAAGCTACTTTTGAGCCCCCCATAACTCATAAACCCTAAAGTTGTTAAACGTTCTGTTCACTCGGGATAAAATTCAACCTTTTAAGTCGACATGGCTATTTTCGTACTACCAGACTCCGAAGACAACTCCGAAGAACAAGCTAGAAGAGTAGACTAACTTGCAAATATAATAAAGACTCTACGTAAAACAATGTCAAGTGTAAACTTGAATTTTATCCCGAATGAACTCTGGAAACATATAGATCTCCCATTTTTTTATCGGTGAAGTCGAGAACTATGCATTACTTAACATTTAACTTGGCTCTCATTTCACATTTATGTTTTGGATGGGATCTTTGTATTTTAAATTAGATTTATTATTTTAGCGCAGTTGTAAAGTTTTAGTTCATTAAAAAACAACAGACTTATTTTAGCATTGCCGTGTTTAATGATGAAACTTTCTTGTTTTAGAAAAAAATCGTAAGATAATTCATAGTTAAGTCATAATTAACAAGCCTCTCTCTATTCAGAGATGGTATTTGGTATTAACGGTGTACATTCGTCTTCTGCCACTGGGGCATATATTGTCAAATTAAATTTAAGTCCAGGAAATGCGTGAAGATAAATGACAAATAAGGAAGAAATCACATAAATGCACAATTGAGTTTAAAGTTAACTGCAAGCTCGAATATGATTTGTAGCACGTCAGCGTAAGCTCTAAATGAATTAACACTATCATACTATATATCATACATTATGTATTGATGCGATCGGATTGAATTCGCAATGAGGTAGGCAGTTCATGTTTCAATATCGATACGCCCTGGCTTAAGACTATATCTTGGGGATTTGAGAGCTCTCCTCATCTTAGCTTTACTCGTATTACATGGACATGGTGCTATATTTACTTGAATGATTACATAATTTAAGTAATATCCTGTAATAGAGATGTGTATGTATGTACTTTATTTTCGGGTTGCAGGTTCGAAACTAAATTAGAAGTTTATTGTTTTTAAAATAACATCGTTTATTAATCAAGCCGAATTCTGAATTTATATTTTTCATTAATTAATTTTTTAACTTAATATCAAATTAAAGAAATTCCCAGCACGTTTTTTCTTTTCTAAGATATTGCCACGGTTATTCAATCAAGCACATGTCGAATGCGCAAATAGGGAGTTACATGGTATGGCGATTATTATACTTATAAGAAATACATTCTGGGATATAATACATGGATCAATAAGTCCCGAGACTAACCTAGAGATGGCGCTCGTAGTAAACCAGTAACTACGTCTTCTAAAAAAGGTTTTTTCCAAGTGGGTGCCGCGATTGCTTTCGATGGAATAAAAACAGCAAAGAGTCGATGATGATTCAGCTGAGTGACGCACAGCTGGCGACAGCCGTCCGAAACGTCCGAAAACGCAGCAGTCAGCTGGCAAAGTCATGGCGTTAGTTCTTTGGGATACGCATGGCGTGATTTTCATTGACTACGTCGAAAAATGTAAATCGATCAACAGTGATTATTATATTGACTTACTGGTGCATTTGAAGGAGGAAATCGCAAAAAAACGACCGCACACGCAGAGAAAAAAACATAACGCGTTTTCTAGTCTGCGATTTTTTGATTGTTAAATACTATCATCAGACTGGCGAGTATACCAGACGTAAAGGAGTAGGTCGCATAGAGTTACTACAGAGATTTATTGTCAGCAGTGTACTCAAATACAACACATTTCCACTTCTTCCGAAGCAGGCTGCAAGTAAGTTCGACAAGTGACTATTAGCATCAAAACAAATAAAAGGCTCAAAGGAGCTTGTATGGATTTGTATTTACCTACCAGAGGCCCATTGCTCACCGCAGGTCATCGAATAGCTAGCACTAACATTGATATGGTGGCGCTTGGGGAAGAGTTACTCTTTTCAGCTAAGTCCAGTCTGACAAAGAAATCAAGCATCAGCTAACCTAAGGGACCTCCAAACAACATTGGTCGACGAATGGAACATAATGCCAAATAGTTTCAGCAATAATTTAATAAGAAATATGCCCAGACGAATGCAGGCAGTTTTAACAGCAAGAGCAGGCAACACTAAATACTGATTACGAAGCCGATCATGAGAAAAACCGTGTTGAAAACAATTTTCAATTTTCATTATGTAAAATTAACACTTCCCACAATTAATTCACTAATTTTACTGCCTCTAATTTTTTTTTCTTTCAATAAGTGTATTTTTTACCTTTAAAAATGTTAATTAATCAACTGTTTTTATTTCACAAATGTTAAAATGCTTGTATATAAATGTGTTTCATGTGGTTTTTTCCCCAATTTTTTAAGTTTCTCTAATCTTCTGTCTTCTTCTCTTATGTCCCTGAGTGTAGTAATAATTTTGTTACTTTAAACTAATAATTTAACAAAACAAAACTTGGATTAAAAAAGGGAGCAGATTCAGAATTAGGAATTAACCAACGGTCAGACTGCGGAAATTTCTATTAAAACTCATATTGTAATTACCACGTAGCATCGGATAACAAACAAACCAAATTTTGCCATTATAAAATAATGATATATATTTTTATAAACATGCTACGAAACTGTATTCTTATATTGTAAGACTTGTTAGTCTTTTTATCTTTTTATATATTTAATAATATGTTTTATTGAGAATTAGCCCTGGATTTTGCATGATTTCGAAATAAGTTAAAAAAATGGTGTTAAAATGTTAATATCACTTTAACTGCTTACATTACATTCAACATTTTCTTTATATTCAATGTTGTTAAATTCTTATTCAGTTCGATATGCTAATGAAGCAATTTATTTCGTATCCGCTTGTCAAAGGATCTCTGCTTTTAGAGGCAGAAATGTCAGTAGCATTTAAGTATCTTTGTTTTTAATTATCTGTATCAATTTCTGAACTGAATACACTTTAACATATATATGCTTTTTATTGTATGACAAACATTATTATTCGGTAAAGAGGCATTATTATTATTATTACTGCAATGTTAAATTGTTTTAAAATATTTTTTACGGTCTTAATCGAGATGGACGTGAATTTAAGCGGTTTCAATATCGATATTTATCGATCTAATATAAATGATAACCATCGTGACGATATGGAATGTATCGAAGCACATGTGATTTTTTTCTAAATTTTATGATAAAAACTGGACTTAGTCATACCATTGCGGGTTGTATGGTGGACCCTACACCTAATTGTGAAACTTGTCGTGCGCACTCCTGCTACGTAAATTTATATGAGAAGTTTTATAATTATAGACACTGCCCCGCAAAAACTTACAATTAAACTTCTGCCATAAAATATGTAAAAAAACATTTATAAAATTGTTATAGTTTTTTATTGTTAGTGTAAAATAATGTCCAATATTCTTTTATCTTTTTTATTTATATGTAAAATATTCTCTTAAATTCTTTTTTGGTAGGTATCTAACAGTTACTTCATAAATTATATAATATGCCGTGTAATTATATATATATATATATGCCGTAAATAAAGACAACATAATATTTTAGGCATATTTATTGTAAAATCTTCGTTTTAGGACCGGATAAAAGATAGTCACAAATAGATTCATCAATAACTTTTTGCCAGCTTTTAGTGACATGGCTTAATTGCTGTCATTATCCTGATATGGGTCAACTACTATTACAAGAGTCGAACTAGAATAGAGGGGGTCGACGCGACGGCTGAAAAATATATCAAAGGAAAAAAGAAAAAAAAGGAAAAATCATATTGCTTGCGCTTTTCTTTATTCATGTTTAAAGAATAATAAATCATCTGAATTATAATAATAAAATCATTGGTAACAGAAAGTAAATATACAACATTTAATTACATTATTAAATTTCATTAGTAGTCTTGAAGCAGCAAGACTTATTCTCTAATCTCTTTTAGAGGCACGGTCATAGAACCAAACGATGCACTTTTCACGTGATAAAATCGACGTTGAAGTAGGAAATGAACCAGCAACCATCTCTATTATTTAATTCCTTATTTTAAATGAAGTAGCAAGTATTCTACAATGTTACAAAAACATTGGTCATTATAAAAAGCTCAACCTAAGATTACAAACTATGGTTAAGCTTTAACTTTACTTTAACACAACTTCTATTTTATGCTGCTAAAGAAACTTCTGTCTGCCACCTTTGCAAAATAAGCTTACACAATTGTTTGCACGACGTCAGGTTGTTGGTGACTTCTGTAGAGATTATAGAAGATTAATGGACTTCCTATGTAACCTTATTTATAGTATGCCTAACTATTTACTCGACCTATTTGATTCGTGCCGTGTTGATGTTATATCTACACTCAAACTAGGTTTGAATAATATAATGAAAAATATTCAGTATCAGTTATTGTATAATGATATTGTTAACTAGCGGCCCCCGCACGGCTTCGCCTGCTTGTGCTTAACGAATATTTATTTCTTATTATTGTTAAGGGAAAATTGGTTAATACTTTAGTATGGTAAGTATGTTATCTATAAACATTTTGCAATATCATCCAAATGAATATACACATATATATGTATATATACATATATATGTATATACACATATATATGTACATATACGTATATATGTATATACACATGAATGTACACATACATATACGAGTACATGTAGGGTAATGTGGGGTACGGAAGTGACTTAACACAAGGTATGAGGTTTCCACTGACATGAACATTGCCCTTCACACCTTTATTAAAGTATAAATATTCAAGGCATTTTCTAAATTTATGCTGAGGGATAAGTTAAGATTTTATCTTGAGTAACAAAACTACAATCTTAAATAATAACCAGACAACAACGGAAGTCGTAGCGTGGGCGGGTGAGCGGACATTGAATATTAACTATATCGTTTAATTTTGCTAAGCTTTAAAGTGATTCATGGCTGCTTCTATTCTAGCTAATTAGTCATTAACGCAATATATGGGATACCACGGTACTTTATTAGTATATGTATTTACCAAAAATGAAAAAGTAAATACATAAACAAGCGCAGATTATGATAATCTTATGTTATGTAGAGGAAGTGGCAGCAATATAGAAGTAGATAGTCTCGTAACCGACACAGTACAAATTAGACCATTTATTTGACCGTGTGTTCCCGGCTTAGAATAGGATCACCCTGGTGCTGGTGGTGTCGTAAGAGGCGACTAAAGTACGAGTGGGAGAGTCACGCCGCCAGCAATGGCGACACGCGGGGGCAGACTCGACCGGATAATTACCACCTCCGGCATTTAAAACCGGCGTGAAGTTGTGGCTTTATGCCACTGCGTTTCGCATTAGGTAATGCCGGGCTCCGGGGCCCAGCCACCCCAAAAGCTGGCAACGCACCAGAAGCTCCTCTGGTGTTACGCGGTGTCGTGGGCGGCGGTGATCACTTACTATCAGGTGACCCGTACGCTCGTTTGCCATGCTTTTACCATAAAAAAAAAATTAGACTTGCATTGGAGCTGATGCTGTGGCCAATGAATTATAGTCTGTTAGATCTTTAGAAGTAAATACCATTATGTTTCTATTTAAGCGAAATGGAAATTAATAGTTATTTAAAAAAGTTACCAAAAATACAGTAAACTTATGCATAGGTACTCTAGGTTTTCATAAATATTTTTAACTTTGTGTCAACCAAAAATTTTATGGAGGCTGAAATTGATAAGTTTATTACGAATTGACTATTGAGGAGGGGAAGGGGTCGGTCCTCTATATTTTCCAACACAAATAAGCGTCTCGAGATTAATGAAATTTGTTATACTTAACATAGTTCACTTGTTAGTTATGTCTATATTTTTTATGTACAAGATCTACAAAATACATCGAGGGTTTCTATTCTTTAACTTTCTCAAAATATTAATTTTTAAATTAACATAAGTTTTTTGTTATTTATAAACATAAGTGAAAGGATATAGTTTTAGTTTTGAATTATAAAAAGAAATATTGAAATATACACATAGTATTATATTATATGGGCCATAATTTGCATAAATATGATGACAAACGGTTAAAATGGTTTTTTAATAAAATTATATGGACCAAAAATTTATGTCAAACAAGCTTTTTTAACCATAATTCAACGCGAGTCAAGTTTCGTTTCACAAAATAAAACAAAGACTTTAAAAATATGAGATCAAAAGTACTTTATTTTAAAGAGCAGATAAAATAAACTTCAAAGTTGATATATTTTCAGTAAGTTTTAAATTAAACAGTTTGAGATTGTGGTTTTTGTAGCGAAGTACGAGTTTACTATCAGTGCGGTCTATATCTGGGGTGTTAATATTGACTTTAAAAATTATGTCAACCTCCA
>DWGR01001280.1:0-16767 GCA_018247715.1 Heliconius burneyi
TCACACTTCGCGCCTCTGCGCTATGGCTTACAAATTTATTTTTAATATAACAATAATTTTAAAATTTAACAAATTTCCCTTTGCCTATTCTACAATGTAATAGAAATTGAATCTTGAACCAATGCAAGCAGTTACACCACTTTTCACTTTTAGTTGAAAATAGTACATTTACAATACATAACTACTGGTTACTGACTTTAGATATCGACGAGTTATACCAGAAGTGTTTCGAAAAGTTTCGAAGTCATAGAAACTTTTAAATCCCTAGTCGCTACTCTTGAAGTAATAGTTTTGCAATTTTCTTATTAATGATTTTATACGCTATAATAAATTGTATATTTAAAGGTTTTCAGTTTAGCCTAAATATAATTGATATTTTAATCCCAGTGTTGAGTTACGCCACTAACAAGCAATGCCTCCAGAGTACGGCTGAAAGAGCAGAAGGGAAGTTTAAAGGAAACTTCTCGTCCTAACATTTGTTACAAGGTTCCCTCTGCCTATACTGCTAAGTGCGAGATATAGCGTGAAGCTGATAAGAAATATTGAGTACTTTGGCCATTCAGGAAATCCACAGAAGAGAAAGAATGTAACAACGGTCTTTGTTAGATAGCATTATTCTCCTCCATTGTCCACGAGCTCGTCTACTTTATTAATATTGATTTATTCACCCTACTGTTTGTGTTATTCTCTCCGATAAGATTTTTATTAGTAGCTATTTGTTCGGAAATTGATGATTTCTAGTTGAATTTAATTTAAGAATGTCTCTGAAGTAACAAATTGACTTTTTTGTAGTAGAAAATGTTTTTGACTAGGTTTTACAATTTTTCATTCATCATTAAAGGTTATAACTAGTAGATTAAAATTTAGCTCAACTAATTTTGCATAAGCCTTAAAATTGAAGAATAAAATAAGATAATTTTTGAGGCCAGTTATGGGCAAGGGTACACGCGTGGCTGTAAATCCGACAGGTAGGTTGGTTCGATTCACATTCGAGCAAGCGAAATATTCAATGTTTTTATTTGCTCTGGTGTTGAGGCAAAGTCAAGGTAAATCGGCGTTGAGTTCTGCCACTAAACACGCAACGCCTCCAGAATTCAGTGGAAAATGGAGAGCGGAGAGTATTAACACTAGGCTTCTTCTGCCTAACCTGAAACATTTGGGATACAGCGTGAAACTGAAAAAAAAATCAATACACAAAAAATATTCGACAATATAAAAATATATAAGAGAAGTCGTCTATGATTAAAGAACTGGCTAACGAGGTAATTTGTGCTAACGCGAACTTAGAACTACGGAATAATGTATGAGGCTCGAAATTATAGTAATTACCTCCTTCGTGGAGGAAGTTAGATTATCTTTAAATATAACCTGCCTTCTTGCACACGGTGGTTACATATTCGAAATCCATGAGTAGTGAGTATGAGTCTTTTTAGATTTCCGTGTCTTTTAAAGGAAAAGGAACCCTTAGATCACTTTCGTGTCTTTCTGTCTGTTTGTATGTCTGTCTGTCAACTCTACTCAGATCTACGGTCCCTTGATTTCCTGAACAAATTAACTAATAAACAAAACAAAACAAAAGAACTAATAACAAGGTAGCAAAATTTAGTAGTAGAGCCGCTAGTTCGAGTTGAGGAGATGTGAGGTATAAGATCATAGGGTACTAACTAAGCTAAGTTTGAATTTCAGGAAAACCTCGAGATTTTCAATTTTTTATGGATCACTCAGTGGGCGATTCCAACTCGTTTTATTTTACATAACATTATTTTGTTTTACTTTTAGTATTTTTCAGCTTCACTGTGTCTCGCATGCCACTATAAGCAGTGGGAACCTGGTAATCTAGTGCTAAGATATTCTGTTCCCATTAAGACACTTCTGTGCTTCACTTTCTTTAGCATTATTCGCAATTATTCAAAAAGAATCATTTGAATTTTGATTCGCGCGCGAAGCACGGCGTAAAGCTCTACTATTCAACTAGTAATATCTTGAAAAATCTGCGAAAACCAGGGGGACAGAGTGTCTCAACACTATATACTTAAAAAAAATAATCAGCTTCACGCTGTATCCTGCACACAGCAGGGTAGGCAGAGGAAATCTAGTGTTAAGACAATCCGTTCCACACATTCTGCCGAATTCTGGAGGCATTACGTGTTGAGTGACAGAACTCAACGCCGCGCTTTGCCTGGACACTACAGCGAAGATATGAAAATATTAACGTAGATAAATATTTCGCTTCTCCAAGTGAGGATCGAACCCACAACCGTCGGGTTACAGTCACAGCCTTATGCTGCTACGCCACGATGGCCTCAAACTAGAAATTAGACACTATATACATTCTGTCTATAAATGCAAATCCCAACACCCACCCAAGTATAACACAAGAATAACAGTATAATATTCAAAATCTTAACATGACGCTTAAAACTGAATCTGCATAAAAATAACATATACATACTTTTAAAGGCAAAAGTCGTTAAGGCTTTGCATTTTGAACAACCTAACTCTGGGAACCCACTTTGGTTGAGCTATTTTTTTTTGGGAATTCTCAATTCCAATCCAAACTCTTTTTCGATGCAAATACGTCATTAGGCTTTCAACGATAACAATTTGCGGCGCCGACGAATTTTAATATATGGAAATTTACGTTCAATAAGGGACCCAAGTTTTATTCTAAATCAACAGTTTTTGTTGTATTTACGCAGTATTGGATATATTTTTAAGTTTCACGCTGTATCCCGCACTTAGTAGTATAAGGCAGAGGGAACCGGGGAACATACTGTCAAGACACTTTGATTCTGTTAAAACACTTCCGTTTCCCATTTTTCGCCGAATTCTGGAGGCCTTGTATGTGTAGTAGCGGAAATCATCGCTTCGCCACTGGTGACATTTAGTTTTGTATATTAGTTCACGCTTGCATAAAGTTTAGCGTTGTGTTACGCACTCAATACGTCATATGCTATCTCAGAATCCGGAAAATAAAAATGACTTGTTTTTAAAAACTATCTATCGCTATAGAGTGCAGAAATATATTTTTTATTTTTTAGGTAGGCAGAGGGATCCTTATGTCAATGATACTCCGTTCCCCACTTTCCGCCGAATTCTGGAGGCATTGCGTGTTGAGTGGCGGAACTCAACGCTGCGGTTTGTCTGGACACCAGAGGGAGGACATGGAAATATAAACTTAAATAAATATTTCATTTTCTCGAGTGGGGATCAATTTTGCAGTAGTAATCACGTTTTGTGCCCCTCGCCACGAGTGGCCTCAAATGTTAAAACAATTTAAATAAGTATAATTTAAAAAAATCTTTGCTATAGGTATTGCATGTTATTGGGCGTAACTCAACGCCGTGATTTATCTTATCAGAGCAATAAATGAAAATAATTCAATTCCTTGAATAGCGTCTCCAACGTTTGAGTGCGTTACTGTAACATCTAGCTTTACTAGGCCGTTGATATAGTGAGAAGATACCTCGAAGGTCGAATATTCAACGGTATTGAAATCCTAAAAATAATACATTATGCAATATTTGTATGCTAATTTAGCTATTAATGCTGGTCTAAAAAATAATCTGTAGCTTCAACTGTATAAAACGGAAACGGAAAACCCGAGTAATGTCTCCGTTATATAGAAGAGATAAAATAAAAAAAGATATGTATTTTATAAAAAAATAAATAAAACATAATTAAATTAAATATTCATAAACTTATGAAATAAAATTACAAACAATTAGCGAAACACTAACCTCGTAATATAAAGTTGACGACGCGGCGTCACAAAGCCAAAGCTATCCCACGAAAAGGTTCCACTCGCGTCTCCGCGAGATTTGAATAGTTTTAATGAGATCGCCAGAAAACTTTGTGCAATTAGTGCAGCCGCGCCCGGACTGGACTATAGCGGTGTTTTAATTATTCAGACGCGCAAGTCTCCGTTGAAGACGCCCTTGAGGTTCCCGCACACTTTATGAGTCTTGTACGTATACATGGGGGTTGCCATTTGGCAGACTTACGGCAAGTTGTATGAAGTGTTAACTTGGTTGGTTTGTAAGCGGGGATTCAATTTTCAACGGGGAAGTTTGGGGTTTCGATTCCTACTCGGTAATATTCGAATATTGGGCGATGAAATGGAGAACCGAGAATCTAACTTAATACTAGGTTCCTTGAAGAGGTTCCCTGTGAATCTCAAAAAAGTCCATCTTTAAAGTAATTAGTCCAGCCGGGGCTCGACGACTATATAATAACGATGTCTTAATTATGGAGACGTTAAGTCTCATTTCAAGACGCTCTTGAGATCCTAGCTTACTTTACGACTGTACATACGAGTACGTGGGTCGGCATTTGGCACTCTTACGGCAAGTTTTATTGTATGCTTTTGATTTACGATCATGGTAATGACATATTTTGTAGATGAAGAAGTTTTATAAAAATATCCCGTTCCCCATTTCCTGCTCAACCTTCTACAGATGGCGAAAGGCAACCGCGCTGAGCCTCGACACCAGAACGAAGACATTATTTTAAATATTTAATTTCTTAAGAAGCCCACAATGTCATATTTACATTCACGCGTTTGTGCCAATGCGCTACGTCTGGTCTCAATTATAATTGGTTTCAAATAAAAAAAAATATGTTGCAAAAAATAATTCATAATTTATGTACAAAAGTCTTATTATGTACATTTGAGATACAAATATAAACTTTAATAGGAGACGTAGAAGACGTGTCGACCTCGCACAGTACGCGGCACGACAGCCTCAGCCGCTTTTATAATTTGTTCGGAACATCGCAGTGGGAAGGCGTCTGCTTGCTCGCTTCCTTTGTTAACATTTAGAAAGTTCACTTGTTTCTTAATACGAATTCTGGCTTGTCTGCTTTCTGATTACTTTCGAGATTGTATTATTATCATAGTTATTTTTTATTATTATGGGAAATTTTAGTGTTTTATACATAAATGTGTTCTAGAACTCAATGCTGTATCCCGCACACATCTGGATAGGTAGGGGGAACCTGGGAACCTAGTGTTAATACACTTTACACCCAAATAAAACACTTCCGTTTCAAAATTTCCTCAACTCACTCATTTCCTCTACTCTCCACTTTCAAATACATTTTCCAGACATTACGTGTTAGGTCTGCCAATTAGCGTCGCGTTTTGTCTTCTTACTGGAGCAAGAAAATTAAAATATTTAATTTTCCTGAATAAGAGAAGAATATCAGTCTAAGAAATAGTAACAACAGCCTATGTGGTGTAAACTTCGCTCATTAGAGTTACGATGTGGAAAACTATACCTGCCTGTATCTATGTTGAAATGTGGACTATATTTATCTATGAATAAATAAATAAATCAGCTTCACGCTGTATCCCACACACAGCAGAATAGGCAGAGGGTTCCTTGTGGTAAGACACTCCGTTCCCCATTTTCTGCCGAATTGTGGAGGCATTATTGGAGCTTTGCCTCGACATATTTTTATCTAAATCAAGGAAATATTAAAGAGTTAAATTAGAAGTGATATTTAGTTTCGCTAACTAATATCTATAAATAAACTTACAATTACGGCTTTTTACAACTTTAATATGTGATTTTGACAGTTGGTTTTAGAATAACTTCGCTTTTACGGGACAAAGGTAGTTTTTGTACTTTTAAATTTCTACGATAGAAATATAGACAAATACAGACACATTTGAACTTAGCTATTAAATATTTTTATCATTGTAAAGAAGATATCTTAGTATATATATTCATAAGTCATGCTAAAAACAAGCAAATCCAATCTTATCTTAATTAACTAACATCAACTTCTATTAATCTAATCCATACAAAATAAAATCATAAGCATTGAATTTAAAAACCTTAACAGGAAAAATTCAGTTAAGCAGACTTTCTTAAAGTAAAATGTTCCACATCACGAACTGACGCGAGGAATTTTGATGGAACCATACAGTCATACTCGGCTATTTTTGTAACAAGAGTAGCTAATTTTAATGAGACCATACCTCGCTCTCACAGTGTGTAATTAGTTGCTAAGTGATAGCCAAGTAATGGGTGGATGGTGACTTGGAGAAATTTAATATTTTAATTTCCTTATTGTGGTAAATCCTGGTCCTTTAAGGCAAAACATGGTGTTTAGTTCCACCACTCAAAAGGCACAATTTCGAAAATAGGGTTGAGAGTGGAAAAGATTCCCTCAGCCTACCCTGTTATAGGCTGGCTACAAGATTATTCAAGGAAGAATATAATCTTATCTTTATTTTTAGATTTTTAGTTAGTGGAATAGAAAACTTAGGATAACATATACATTCTGACATTACTTCTCTTGGGACTGAACGTCTAAGTATTTTCAGCTAGTTTTATGTTGGTAATACAACACCAAAAGAATTACCAACATTGAAAATATTTATAGATCTATTTAAGCTAAAAATAAACTTATCTTTTTTATTTTATAATATTGTTTTAAATCATAAATACCAAATATCGTTATTTTCTATTAAGGTTAATAATATATATATCTATATATATTTTTTATTCTTTTGCGATATAACATTACTTTCTTTACCTTTTATAGCAAAGTAGGCAAAGAGAACCTAGTGTTGTCATATTATAGTCATTTTATTTCTCTCAATTGCCTGCCTGCAATGCCTAATTTTGGAGATATTGCGTGTTGTTAACGGAACTGAAGTTGTCTGGTTATTACAGCGAGGAAACGAATATTTAATTAATATACGAGTGGCAACATCAACTATAACATTCCCGATTTACAATCACCTGCTGTTCCGCTGTACCACGACTGCGCCATCTAGTACTTTGGTATTTTAAATCCTTAAAGATAGAGATTTATTACTGCAATAAGTTATCCAATTATATTTTATATACAGGCTTATATTTATAGATTCTAACATAAGGTTAGTTTCGATACTACGGTCCTCGACAATAATCGATACAAATTAACATTACCATTTACTCTCTGTTATCGTAAATACCATATCGATCGTACGCAGTAATTGGAACGTATAATACTAGGATGGATCCATTCAACGGTTTCCAGGAACAGGATGTTAATATTTCTAATTAAGCTTCTGTGTACAGCTTGTAAGGTATAACCAATTTAAACTAAATGTTCGTTTGCATGTACATTTTATTCATTTTTGATGCCAGTTGTAGGGTAGGTGCACAAAGTGTGACTATAAACGCGACAGGTTGTGGGTTCGATCTTTGTTCTGGTGTTGAGGCAAAGCGAGGCGTTGAGTTTCTTCACTCAACACGCATTGCCTCCATAATTCGACGGAAACTGGAGAATGGAGTGCCTTACTAGACTAGGTTGCCTGTGCCTATCCTGAGATAAGCGGGATACAGCGTGAAGCTGAAAAAAAAATTTGTACATAGATTTTAAGGTGTGACCAGTTGACATTAAAGGGTTTTTTGGCATATATAAATGTAATAGATATTATGAAACATTATCAGTAGTTGGGAATAATTGTGGGTTTCTTATCACTCGGGGTAATAAATTATAGGAGCGAGATAACGTACGGTGTTAGGTTCTGCCTGTCTACACAAACGGTCTCAAATTCAACTATCTCAAGCGGAAAATATTAACACTATGTTTTCTTTGTTTACACTGTACGATACAGTACAAACACAATATATAGAAAGAAAAAAAGGCCTCAAAAATCAGTAACAAAATCGCAAGCACGTATCTTATGGAGAAAGAAATCGTACAACAAGTATTCTGCGGGATGAATAAGTAAGTAGTTTTTTTTTCATCTACACGCGTCTCGCGTCTCTTGCGGGTAGACTGTGTTGGGAAAAATGTGTTTTTTCATATACTTTTGTCCAGTGAAATTTGCAATGATAGTTATATGTATAACTACTTAATTGAGACCGTCGTGGCGCAACGGCTAAGGATGTGAATGTAGCGCGACGGTTGTGGGTTCGATCCACACTCAAGGAAGTGAAATATGTTTTTAAGTTTATATATCCATTCCTTCGCTCTGGTGTCAAGGCAAAGCGCGGCGTTGAGTTTTGGTACTAAACACGCAATGCCTCCAGAATTCGGCAGAAGAAAGAGTGTCTTAACACTAGGTTCCATCTGCCTACCCTGTTGTAAGCGGGTTACAGCGGGAAACTGATTTAACTTTTTTTTATTATTTTACTTAATTAAAAGTGAATAAATTGAAAATGACAAATATTTTTTTAAGATTAATTTTATTTGGGGCCAATCGTGGCGCAGGGGTACCAGCGTGTGATTGTAAACATGACAGCTTGCGGAAATGGGGGGTGTGTGACAACATTGACTATAACCGCGATGTCAATGAAATCGATTAGAGAAACGCTACTATTGATAGACGGCGTTAAGTTCCGCCACTTTACACACGATGTCTCTAAAATTGGATAGAAAATGAAAACGGATCTTAGCACTTGTTTGTTCCATGTGCTTTACTATTATGGTAAAAGGCGTAAAGCTGTTTTTTTTTATTTTATTTTACAATAGATGTAAAGGATTTTACTAAAGATTATTATAGTATGAATGTTTAAAATTTTATAAAAGTATTGTGTTTTTAAGTTCATTGTTCTCTTACTATTGCCACATCGCTATTATGCTTTAATTAACTTTATTTATTTAAACATTAAAATTATAGATACCTATTATTTTCATCATTTGTACTAAAAGTTATAGTAAAGACGAAGGGGCCAAGAAGTACCAAAAGCTGGGTAAAATATATTTAAAAAATATTTTCAAATTAAATATATTTATCATAAATAAATAAACTAAAAATAAAATAAATCAGCTTCTCGCTGTATCCCGTATACAGCAGGGTGCAAAGGAAACGCTGTTAAGACAATCCGTTTTCCATTCTTTCTGCCGAATTCTGGCGGCATTGTCTGTTGACTGGCAGAACTCAGTGGCAGAGCGAAATAATGGAAATATAAACGTAAATAAATATTTAATTTCGTCAAGTAGGGATCGAACCCACAACCGTCGCGTGACAGGCATACCTTGCGTCGCTGCACCACGACGATTAAGCATAAACATTCCAATATTTCAATTTATGACTCGACGACGGTGACGTAACTCTCCAACCATTCAACTCTTCGAAAATAGTTCACGTCATCTTCTACGTCATATAGGAAGGAGCATTAAAGTCTTTCAATACGAATTCATAGCGCGATAAAGTTGGGATCACCGGGAGAGAGGTCAAACGCATAATCGATATTTTATGCTTCACTCAGTTCACTTACTGTCAAATTCTTTTCTTATAATGCTTAAAATAGGAAAGTTTGGAGTATTTTTGAAGATTTTTTTTTTGGGTATTTGCTGATTTTATTGGTAATTGAAGTTATCTTAGCGCAGGGGCAAAAAAATAAATAATTAAAAGCATACGACTGTAAATGAGTCGTTTATGGATTCGATTGTGACTTGGGGAATGAAAGTTAAATATTCTAATTAATCCGCTCTGGTAACGGGGCAAAACGCGACGTTGAGTTCCGCATCAAGAATTCAACGAAAAGAAACAGACAGAAGTGCACATACTGCGTCGTGTACGTACTGCGTGTAGTAAAATTATATGTTTTGCATGTTGACTCTCCTGCCGTAGGTACTGTATAAAGGACATAAGAGAATCAAAGAATTGAGTCAATTTGTTCTCTTTTTTTCTGCTTATTGAAACGTATTATTTAGTAGGATCCAATTAGAATCCCGTCATGGTGCAAGGAGCTGTGTAAACGTTGTGGATTCAATTCACACTCGAGGAAATGAAATATGTAATATTTTTCATTCATTCATTCATTACTTTGCTCTGGTGTCGAACACGCAATGCCTCCAGAATTTAGCGAAAAGTGGGGAACGGGGAGTCCTAAAAGTAGGTTCCCTTTGCCTATTGTACGGGGAATACAGCGTGATGGTGAAGAAAAGAAGATAAAATATATAATACATGTTTGCATTGATTTACTTATGTAAAATTAGATTTTATATTTTTTTGTTTTCAATATGCATGTTTACCATAAAATCTATTAATATGATTAATTAATGTTGTTAATTATTTAATATACAGAATATAGCCTAATTATATACAAAATTTCCTTTTGTAACGTATATTTCGTTATTGAAATGTTGACAGGTACGACAGGTAGAACTACAGACTAGTTTAAATCATCAAACTGAATTATCTAATTAAATAACGTTATTATAAATTAATTCTGAAACAAGCAATATGTCTTTTTTTTAAAAAAAACGGTGGGAATCTAATAAAAAAAACATATTTTTTACTGTTAATTCTTTCTTAAGCCACAGACTAATGGTCGAATTCTGGAGGCATTACGTATTGAGTGGAGAAAGTCAACGCCGTGCAATAGGTACGCAGAGGGAACACTATTTTCTGTTCTTTCTGCCGAATTCTGGAGGCATTGAGTGGCAAAACTCAACGCCGCGCTTTGCCTCGACACCAGAACGAAGATATGTAAATATTAAACATTTCATTTCCTCGAGTGGAGATCGAACCCACAACCTGTTGAGCTTACAGTCACAAGCTTGTGCCGCTGCGCCTCGACTGGCTACATAATATAAAACATTTATGTAAATATTAGTATTCAGATTGCGTTAAAGAAGTGAAACTTCCTCAAAATTTGACTGTCATATTTCCCTCACAAAAAGTGAAGCGTGTAACCGGCGAATTAGAAAAGTTTCCAATACACAAAATAAACCGTTTATAAACAAAGAAAAATAGTTTCAAATTCTTTTCTGCTACTAGGTCATGCGAGTTTTAGCTTTGGTGTAAGTGAAAAGCGACATCACAGGAAATATTTAGTTTTATGTTACTCTATTTCTCGCATATAGTAAGGCAGGCAGAGGAAAATAATAATAATTTATTCTCCTAAGCCAACCCAAAACCAAACCCACAACCGTTGCGCATGAAGTCAGTGACAGTGCTGTGTCACGACGGCTTCATATAGCATACATGCATATAGCATGCGTGTTAGTACTAATATTTATTACAATTCATTAATGTCAATGGAAATTATATAAAACTGTACTATTTTTTTTTACTTCACGCTGTATCCCGCACTTAGCTGGGTAGGCAGAGGGTATCTATCGTCTGAAAACACTCCTTTACCATTATGTTTCCGTTCCCAACTTTACTCCGAATTCTGGTATTGCGTGCTTTAAATATTTATTTCCTCAAGTAGTAATCGAACCCACTAGCCTGCCCTTGCTCCAACTGACCAGCAACATTAAAACGTGCACAATGGAAACAGAAGCCACGTAAATATCTTATAACTTGTCCCCTAATGTAATAAAGCAGGACACCGTTCTTCTGCATTCCCACGTCCCCGTCAAGTTTGCTTTGCGGGAAATGTACAGTGGGAAAAATGCGCGCTCGGAATATTAGATGAACTGTACTAAAGGTACTAGTGTACTAAAGTGTTTATTCTTGCATACGATGGGGTTAATATTTAATGGTATTGTGGCTGGTGGTGGTAGTATTTTGGGTCTTTTTTAGGTGATGTTATGTTGATTTTGTTTTGGTTTTTATTTGTGTTAAATTTAGTTTTGAAATTATATAGAAAATAATCTAGAAGATTGTAAGGAATTTATGTTAAAAGAGTTTAACAAATATTATAATGTTAATTTAGTTAATAAATAAGAAAACCTACAGTATAAGAAAATACAAAAAAAAAATTAACTCTTTACTCACTGTAAATGAACCCAGTCAACTATAAGTGCGACAGGTTATGGGTTTAATTCCCCCTCGAAGAAACGCATTGTTAAATTTAAATTTATTTTCATTTATTTGCTGTAAATTTGAGGATCGCGATATCTTAATGGGAACAGAGTGTCTTAACACTAGGTTTACCGGTTTCCTCTGCCTGCTCCGATATAGCGGAAAAGTAAAAAAATACTAAATACTTAACTTACCTACATTTATTTATAAAGTTTTTACAAAAGACAAAAAATCCCAAGACAGTCCTCAACTTGAAGCAGATTTACTCCTTCGTTTTTCATAACAAGAGGACAAAGCGAAATGCATGTTTTTAAACAGAAAGCCCTCCAACAAAGTGGCGGGCGCGACAAAATGGCCCACATAAGCTTAGACAAAAGTATAAAGGATCTCACAGTAATGAGGGTCTCGGTCATTTCACGCTCATTTCAATGTAAATTCGAGGTTTCGCGGTATTTAGAACGCTATGTAAATATATAACAGAAGATTTTGATTAAACTTTATTAAATCAGTGTGTCTCTGAAACATTTTCATAAATTTTCCCGTGTAAAATATCTTTTTCGTATGTTGATAGTTTTTTTTTCTTTTTTTATGGAAAAAGACATGGCATACCAGTGTACGGGTCACCTAATGGTAAGTGATCACCGCCGCCCACGACACCGCGTAACACTAGAGGAGCTACTGGTGCGTTACCAGCTTTTGGGGTGGCTGGGCCCCGGAGCCCGGCATTACCTAATGCGAAACGCAGTGGCATAAAGCCACTACTTCACGCCGGTTTTCAATGCCGGGGGTGGTAATACTAGTACTAATACTAATAGTATCTACTAATAGTATTGTCGTCGAAACAATTTTTCCACTATGTGTTTAAATTATATATAAATGTATTGTTAACTGTAACAGAGCTAACGGTGGGTCTCATCAATGTAAGAAGACAGAAATATTGATTTAACCTACTGTTTGATAAGACTACTGACGGAGAAACAATAGAGAGCTGGTACAGACGCTATTATACCACAGCAGAATCTGGATGTTCTTCATGAATAACGAAAGAAACGAACGAACGCGACGGTTGTGGGTTCGATTCCCTGCTGGGGGAATGAGATTTAGATTTTTTCGCTTTGATAAGCCAGAGCTCGGCGTTAGTTAAGCCACTCAACACGTAATGCCTCGTAAATTCGGCGGAAAGTGGGGGGCGAAGTGTCTTAAAAATAGGTTCCCTTTGCCGACATGCTAAATACAGCATGAAGCTGGAAAAATAAACACTTGATGTGTGTTATTTTGTTTCTTTTAGTATTTTCTGTTAAAATACGATCTTGCATATTAATCTTCAAAGATGCAAAGCGCAAAAAGTTGATGCTTATTCAATACGCATACATAACGCCGGAGGCAAACTAAATACATATTCTGATATGTGACAAGATCTATATCGTTAAAAGTTTAATTCAAAGACAAACTTCTGTGTTACTAGAATTTTTTTTGCACATAAATTATTTATTTGTAGAAAAAAATAATAAAAAAAAAACGTTCTAGATGTTTATTTTCATGATGTTTCTTTACAAATCAAGCTCTTTCATTTGATAATCATATTAGGTGTGCAAAAATTTGTAATCCGCCATTTTGTGGCGGCGGCCATTTTGGGCTAAGAATATTATGTTTATATGTAATTTCATTATCTTCAAAACTGAAATCGTAATTCAAATTTCAGCTCAATCTGAGATTGGGAAATGGTTCAAGTTGGTCAACCCGCAACCTCTTAAAATTGGTCAGAATATCTTGAAAGTAGGTTAAAAAAATATTTTCGAATTTATTATTCATTGTACAAATATTGTTCCGCTTTAAACAGGGCAGACAGGATGACCTTAAGGACACAAACGTTAAGACACTTTGATTCATGTTTCCTGTTGGGTCACGATACCCAAACACTCAATTGATACTCAACGACAGAGCGAAGGAATGAAACTTATTAATTCCCTCCAATGGTAATCAAACCCACAACTACGTTAACAGTATTGGTATTACTGCACCATGATATTCTTTTATACTCACAGTATTAACATAATCCAAACATATATACATATTAATAAGTAGGTATAGAGTAAAATATAGAAATTGCGAAATACCTTTAATAGATAGATTATGATTAATATTAGATTGAACGGCAGTTCAGAATATTAATGGGGTAATTGTGATGAGATTTATTAATATAGCTGGGAATAGCTTAGACTAACATTACTTGTAGGTTGTTTCTTTTTTTACAGTATTTTCCGAGTATTTTCCGCTCGTGGCACGGTGGGTATGGAAACATGGTGCCAAGATGGTGGTTTTCCATTTTCCATACTCCATATTCAAAATATTGCGTGTCAAGTGCTTGTACTAAATGCCACTTGTTAATTATTAACTCTCTTATTGTAAACTAACTGTAAAAAGAATAATAGAAAGCAAAAATATTGTTTTTGAATTTCTTGTCTGTATGGTCACGCACATCTCTGAAAATACTGAACCGATTAACTTCAAACTTCCACCAATTGCTTTGTTTTAACTCAACTTAACATCTTAAGTTTGTTTCATCAAAATCGGTTAATTAAAAAAAGTACTGTCGTTTGAATGAACTCAAAGCTTTAGTTTGACCGTGAAAATTATATAGCAATTTATATCTATATAAGTAATTAATATTATAATAATAATAGCGTAAAATTAAACAAGCGAAGCAGCTGGCAGGCCGCTAGTAAGCTATAAAACTAATCCATATATTGTATATCTATAATTTCACCTAAACATTAATTATTAGCTTCACGCTCTATCCCGTATATAATATGGAACCTGGGAACGTAGAGTTAAGGTACTCCAATTCCTACTTATTTACTTTCGTTTCCCACTTTCCGCTGAATTTTTGAGAAATTGCGTGTTGGGAATCGAACCGATAACCTTTTAGTTTACATAAACATACTTACAAAATTCGTTCTCACCATCGAATATCGAATATATTTGATAGTAAAACTTAGTTGCGTTAACAACGCAGTGACAAACACTTTGATGTTTTGAATTAGTAAATATGGGAAGTGCGAAGATGGGGTATGCCGGGAAGTATTTGTTTTGCTATGGGGTTACTGGGGACCCCATTGGTAGGTACAGTTGTTATTATATGACTTAATATAATTTAATTTGAGGGGATCATCTAGTAAACTCATTTACGGTAACGTTCAAAATTGTTTAGTGTTTATTCAAAATATTATGTAGATTGTTATGTTGAGGCTATGGTGTATAGTTATAGGTTGTGGGTTCAATTCAGACTCGAGGAAATAAAATAATAATTATAATATACGTTTTCTTTGGTCTAGTGTCGCGGCAAAGTGCGGCTTTAGTTTCGCCACTCAACATGAAATACCTCCAGAATTCAGCAGGAAATAAGGTACAGAATGTCTTAACTCTGGGTTCCCTTTACATACCCTGATGTGCGCGGTATACAGCGTAACGTTAAAAAGAAAAAATACAGTTACGTAGATGTAGAGCGCCGTATTTTGGTTCTAAGCTATTTTTTATGTCTACCGTATATATGTGTATATATTAGATAAAAGAACGAAAAGGAAAAAAGATGATTAAAGCATTAAATAGGGACTACAGTCCAAACTGGAGGCTGAGGCGCAAGGGCACAACCGTGTCAGTGTAAACGCGACACTTGTAGATTCGATTCCCTCTTGGAGAATAAAATATTTAGTGTTTTCTTTCGTTCTAGCTAAAGTCAAAGCGGATATCAATCCGCTCATCGGAGTTCCACTGAAAACGCAACGCCTTCAGAATTTGGCTGAAACCGAAAACAAGTGTCTTAATGGAAAATGGAATGACTTAAGAGTAGTTTCAAAAGTTCCCTCTGCTATGTGCGAAATACTATTTTGTTTGTTCAATAAAACAAAGCTAAACAAAAATAAATATATATATAAAGAAAAACGATCTGTATGTAATTTAATAATGTTTGTATAGCAATAAGTAACATTATACAAACCGAACGTCTTGATCAATAGCGTCTAAGGAATAATTAGTGAAAGGTAAAAACAATCTATTAAAAGGCTGTAAGACTGATAGTAATTTATATTAATTGGGCTTCTTCACTTCTCGATATCGCCGTATTTTACGTAAGAGATACGAGTAAAACGAATTGCCACTAAGCTGAGAAAGAAACTGTTACCTTCGTTAAGTGTGATTTAGGCGGCGCTAAAATTACGCTCGTGCATCTCCAGGGGATAAGTTTGAACGAAGCTGGCTTAGAGTTTCGGCTTATTTCTTTAAGATGTTTAGAAATATAATTTAAACAAATATATGTTTGTAGTAATATGATAAAGTCAGTTAGTACTGGTTGAAAAAAAAAATTTTTTTGTTGGATATTCCATTTATTAATAAAGGTTTAGACTTTATGCCATAATCAGTAGAGCGAAGTAGCAATAAAAAATAGTTAGAGATTTTTCTTTTTCAATGTTTTATTTAACAAGACGAAGTATTCTAGATGCCTATTTTGTCACTATTTGACTATTTTCAGATACTTTAATTGATATATTGTATTTTTATACTTTTAGCTATACACTGTACCGCACATATCCCAGGTAGGCAAAGGAAAACTCTAGTGTTCACTCTCACACTCCGTTTTTCACTTTGTGTCGCATTGTGGTGGCTTTTGGTGTTGAGTGGCGGAACACAACACCGCGTTTTATCTCGCTACCAGAGCGAGGATATGAAAATATTAAATATTTTATTTCCTCGAGCGGGATCGAACCCACGACATGTTTCTATCTTTTGACTAGAACAAAATGCATAATATAACACAGAATCTACCTACCTGCCTTACAAAATACTTTAACACCCTTGTGCCTCTGCGCCATGATAACCTAAAATAATTTACAATTTAAGTATAATTTATATAACATACAAGAAAACTGGTAATATATTACTATATACATTTTAGGTGCCCTCTAATAATCATGGCTAAAGGGAACCCCTTTTCACCCTGGATTTATATTAAATTCCTTAGTAGCAATTTGTCGAAACAATTCCCCATGGTAAGCCGACCGCGA
>DWGR01001281.1:0-16765 GCA_018247715.1 Heliconius burneyi
TCTCAACCTACCCCGCTTCATGCGGGATACAGCGTGACGCTATAATAAATAAAGCTTAAGGAAAATTCCAAAAGAATAATAACATAGCGGTTTCTTGAAGTGATATCTTAAAAGTAATAAATAATTGCTTATTATCAAAATATGAAATTATAATTTGATTAATCGATTGTGGTTTCCGTTTATGTTGGTAATGGTTGACGCCGCGTCTACGGTTGTTTACGGCACGTTTACGGTTGCAATCGAAAGTTGTGGGTCGATAGAGAGCGGGAGTGTTTTAATGCTAGGTTCCGCTTCCGCGTTGCCTCTGCCTATTCTGCTACGAGCGGTATACAGCGGGGAGCTAAACACAGAATTTTGAATGACGCATGGGAGGTGACTCTCAAAGCAAAGTTTAACGTGACGTATAGTCTGCCCTCATAAGTGGCCCATCCAGCACAAATATGTTTTTTCAATTTAAACCGGTAGTTGTGTGCAATGTCTCACTGTGATACTGTCATTGAACCGTTACAATCATAACAGAGTCAAAACTAATTTAATTATTATTTTGGAAGTCATATTAATTGCTTTTTAATGGTTGACTATTGATTGAAAATATGCTATAAAACATAAACATGTCTGTATTTTTAGCGCAAACAATTGTGGCCCATTTTAGTCATTTTCACCTTTTTAGATAGATTTATAAAGAAAATAGAAAAATCACGCTTCCGTACACCGAGTGATACGAGTAGGTACTATAGAATGTGTTCGGAGCTATAAATCGTATGATCCTCAATTTGTGTGGCTTAATGGTAGCCTCTAAAGAGTTCCACTATTCAGGACGTCGCTCCATCATCAGCCCAGCTCGATGATAACATATTATTGTATTCATCTAAGCTACTTGTAGATTAAATTGTATTACATAGTTACTAGTCGACCTAATTCGGCACAAAGGCCAGCGGCCTCATGCAGAGGCGCAGCACATCTTGCTGTGGTTTCAATTCCCACTCGAACAAATTAAATATCTAATATTTTCATATCCTCGATGTGTTACCGGGGCAAAAAACGTAGTGTCCTGTCACTTAATAAACACCAATCTTTGCTTGCTTATACATATCGTGATATAGTGGCCCATAGTCTATCTCAGTAAATGGACTATCCAACACAATAAAGGCTTTTTTCATTTGGATTCTAATGTTCGGATCCCACATTACAAAAAAAAACAGTAGTCTATTTTTTTTCCTCATAGCCCAAGTAGGCTGA
Organism: Heliconius burneyi; assembly: GCA_018247715.1. Lineage (NCBI taxonomy): Eukaryota > Metazoa > Arthropoda > Insecta > Lepidoptera > Nymphalidae > Heliconius > Heliconius burneyi. Next base: position 1,240 of record DWGR01001281.1, read on the forward strand.
AAGACATTAATATAAAGACTTTCCGTACTCCACTCTCCGCCTTAGTTTGATATATTGCGTTGCAACGGAACTTAACTCTCACACCACGACCTCATACACTGAAGTCTTCGTGAAAAAATTAGTTTCAAGTATTTTTTTATTTGAGTTCCGACACTAATCACGCAATATCTCGAAAACAGGACCGTGCGACGGGAACGGAGTGTCATAACACTAGCCCCCTATACCCCTTTCTATATGTGGGATATAGTTCGAAACTATGAAAAAAATTCTCATTACAACAGAAAACTTTGTTGTCTCCGCCTTCTAAGTAGAAAAAAAAACTTGAACTACTTATAATATGAATAGTAATTTTAATAGTATATAGAATTAATGATATATTTGAAGGTCCTTTAACGGGTTTTTCTGTTATTTTTTTATATATTTTATGTTAAAGAGAATTTAGAAATAGCTCTTCGCTCTTCAATTTTTATTTTTAAGACACTCTGTTCCCAATGCCCTACGAAAATTTCCGTACAATGCATTATACAGTGGCGGAACTCAACACCGTGCTTTATCTTGGTTTTACAGCGAGGTAATGAAAATAGATCGTTCCCTCGAATGGGATCGACCTCATAACCGTCACATTTTCAGTCACATGCTGTGCCGTTGCGCTACGATTGCCTTAACCACTTCCATTTTTTATGTTTTAAAAACATGTAAGGCCTGAGGCCAGTCATAGCGCAGTAGCACAAAGTATGAATGTAAACCGACTGGTTTTGGGTTTGATCCTCACTAGAGGAAATTAAATATATAAAATTTATATTTCTATTTCTTCGCTCTGGTGTCACGGCAAAGGGTGGCATTGAGTTCCGCCTCTCAACACGCAATGCCTTCAGACTTCGGCGGAAAGTGTGGTACAGAGTGTCTTAACACTAGATTCCCTCTGCCTACCCTGCTGTTGTTCGAGATACAGCGTGAAGCTAATTTATTTTAATTTAAATATGTAATATTCCGGATTTAACAAGCCTTTATGTCGCAGTAGGCCGTGTGAGGGTTCTATATACACCCGGGGCTCTGCACCTTGCAATGTTCGGATTACAGCGTGAAACAAAAAAAAGTATCTACCAACCAAATTTTGAAACTACTAAAAATTTTATAAATACGAAATTACTCTCAAATTAAATACACATTACAAACAGTCGCTTCTTCAAAGACAAATACACAATATCTTATAAAATATTATCTAGTTTACAAATAAAAACACGTAAAAATACACACAAAAAAACTTACCTAATCACAAAAAACACTAACATTACACCAAAAACACGAAAAAATCACTATTTCCCGTATATATTAAAAAAGAAACATGTCAACACGTCTGTCCTCGTGAAGTATAGACAACGAACTGGTTTCAATTAAAATGTGTAATTATTTACGACGCTAGTCATTCACTTTTATTCTGCTTCACGGTGTATCACGCACATTGCGGGGTAGGCAGAGGGAACCTAGTGTCACTCCTACCTAGTGACACTCCGTTCTTTACGCACTCGAATTTCCGAGGTCATGCGTTTTCGGAGTAACCTAACGCCACGCGCTGTCAGAATAAGTGTATACAATATAATTATTTCTGCGATGGTAATAGAACCCACTGCATTCGGTTTTACAGTTGGCGCTGTTCCATTGCGGCGTGACGGTGTTCTATATAGTCAAATTACTTTGTTTCGTATATTAAGACTTATTTATATACTATTTTAATTTTCTTATTTTTCTTTTATATGCATTGTGCAATAATACCAAAAAATATAGTGCCTTGAGGCCGTCGTGGCGCAAAGGCCCAAGTGTGCGAGTGATAACGCCACGATTGTGGGTATGATTCCGATTCGGGACAAGGATGGATTATTTTCATTTCTCCGCTCTGGTAACAAGACAAAGGACGGCGTTGAGTTCCACCACTCAACACACAATGTCTCGTAAGTTGTGCGGAAAGTAGGGCACATAGTGACATAACACTTTGTTTATCTTTCATTATGTAACGTTACGGTTGTGGGTTCGATCCCCACTCGAGGAAGTGAAATATTTATTTACGTTTATATTTCCATTTCTTCATTCTGGTGTCGAGGCAAAGCACGGCGTTACGTTCTGCCAATGTCTCCAGAATTCGGCAGAAAGTGGGGAACGGAGTGTCTTAACAGTAGTTTCCCGCTGCCTACCCTGTTGTGTGCGGGATACAGCGTGAAGCTGATTTTTTTGGTTTGATGTTATGTAAACAGAAAGAATTTAGCGACTGGATGTTCCCCCTGTTCCTCCCACTAAGAGGCACTGAGGAGCGGAAGTCAACGCAGCGGTTTATCTAATTCAACCAGGATGATTTCGGCTTTTAAGCTGGTTAGGCGCAATGACTTTGCATTAAAATCCATCTCGTGGGAAAATTGGCACATAATGTACTGTATTTATTAGATACCAGCTGACAGTCTCACCTAACAGTCACTCTTTCTCAAATATAAACTTCTTGAAATCGTTAAATACTTATATCTCTTGAGTGAAGCGATTACAATGAAATAAAAAACAAAACCTACTTTGAGTTATTTGCAATTTTGTGTATCAAAGTTGCTTAAATTTGTTGTGTACTTTTTACGTGATACGTGCATATATCAACAGATAAACAGACAAACAGTCCAAAAATGCTGGAAATGGATTCTGATAGCTGTCCTTATACACCCTGGTTATTTTTTTAAATATTTTCAATGTACAGAAACGACTTTTCTACAGATTTATTATTGTATTTACCCAGTAGGGTTAAGTAAAGTGCGGCATTGGGTCCCACCCAGTACATAATAGTGTGTATCTGTTCTAATATTATAAAATAGAAGAGTTTGTTTGGTTGAAAGAGTTTATTTCAGGAATACAGGAAGTATTGTTTTGTAATTTTTTTTTTAAGTTCACGCTGTATTTCGCACGTGGAAGTGTAGGCAGAGACAACCTGTACATTTCCATTCCACATTGCGCGTCTAGTGGCGGAGTTCAACGCCGCAAAATGTTTTATTGTTGTGGATAATCCATTTATCGTCGAAGGCTATAAACTTGGCCCGTGTCGTAATGATACATTGTAAGCGACTGACCACAGGTAGTGTGTGTGTTGTGTGACATCCAAACAGTTTGAGCCAGTAGTTCCTGAGATTAGTGCGTTCGACCAAGCAAACTGTTCAGTTTAAAAAATTAAGAACTTTTTTCGCGTTTAAAGGTTTGTTATTCAAGTTATAGTAGGTATGTAGGTACCATAAATGGAATGACGGAACCAACGGACGTCATTATAGTATGGCTGCGTGCGCGAACGGGCGGAGCCGCGGTTTGAAATCAAAATCAGTTCAAATTAATTATTAATTTGAACTTAGAACCCATAATGATAAATTTATCATTAAAGTCCCTTTTCCAATACATTTTGAGTCATTGCGATGAGTAAAAATTAATAAATTATTGTTATAAGGAAAAACCAAAATTAATTGTATTAGATTACGTCTGTTAATTGAATATATTTGCAAAAAAACAATTTTGACGTAGGGGGAGGGAGGGGGTTGTGGTCTTGAAATAACGAATATATGATTTTTTTCTGAACTACTGGCCCGAGTTGAATAAAACTTTTTTGTCGTGTACCTATTTAGTCTGGACAGAATCTATACAATATTTTATTTTGAAGTTATAAATATTTTCTTTACTTCAACACCTAATATCGAAGCGTAGGGGTCCAGCTAAACTATAAGAAATATTTAAATGCGTCCATAACAAGTGTGACGAATCAATTACTAAATCTATACTCGTATTAAAAAAACAGCTTCACGCTGTATCCCGCACATAGCAGGGTAGGCAACGCCACGACGCCTCAAATCTATATTAACTCTCTTAAATCTTCAATTATTGTATCTATATTATATCTCTGAAATATAACGTATTGTGTTTCACATTGTAGGTACATTTTGAAAAGTGTACATCTCTCCTTATGTATTCAATTGAACAAGGAATCATTTTATATAGTGTGAAATAGCTTCGCTAATAAACTTTTATGTTTTTATTTGGAAATCATAAAGTGATTACGTTTTACAAATAAAAAAATAAGGTTTATTTACGAATTAACATATAGTGGTTCTATGTTAGAACGCCATTGTGGTCTGTAAGCCGCGGAAGAGATTGATGTTGTCGCTGACTTTTCTTATATTTTTTTGTATACATGTTGCTAAAATTTGTTGTGTACTCTTTACGTGAAACATGTTGACATAAACAAACAATAGAGTCTGTTAGTTATCCTTTAACACCCTGGCTCATTTTTTTTAAAATATTTTCAATGTTACAGAAACGACATTTCTACAGATTTATTATAAGTATAGATTTAACGTACAAGGATCACAACGCCATGACCGTTCTGCTCCCGGATTTTAAAACTGTGATATCTTCTGAAATATCCATTTTAGTGATATGATGTAGCGTATATAACGTATTTAATTGGACAAAAAATAATAATACTCTTAGAAGTGTCTTAGCGACATGTAGTCTTAAAACACGAACACCTGAACCATTTAAGTATGCATAAAAAAAACTCATAATATGCTCAAAATATTTAATGCTTACAATTCAAAAAATAAATAATTCCATACATTTGTTTGTTCTTATTATAATAAAGTAACTTTAAACATTCGTCAAAATAAATGAGAAAATACAGAAAATTGCCTCAATCGGGAATTAACTTAGGACTAAGCTTATAAAATAATTTTATCATTAGTAATATAGATTACGAGTATAAAATATTTATAGTCTTCACTAATATTATAAAGCTGGAGGCCAAATCAGATAGCCAGGCCAGTCGAGGCCAGTCGTGCACAAGCGGGCGACTGTAAACGCTACAGGTTGTGGGTCCGATCCTCACTTGAACAAATTAAATATTTAATATTTTCATTTCTTTGTTTTGGTAACGAGACAAAGGGCGCCACCTAATAATGGAATGTTAGCACTAGGTTACCAGTTTCCCTCAGCCTTATTTATTTTGTTAGCATCTCCGTTAGTTCAAATAAGCGTATAAGAAGTTCGACGTAGCTTGATGAGCACGTATGGCTCTTGGTCGGTTTCCAGGAGTCGCGGTTCAAGTCCCACTGCGTTAAAAATTTTAAACGTTTTCTAAATAAGTAAGACAATTGTTTCTTTAAATTCCAATAAGTAGAAAATAAAATGTCATATGAGTATAATTTATGACTAGTAAAGCAAATCTTTTTTTGAATATAATTTACAATATATCGGGTTTTCCATTAAGGACATAACAATTTAGCTCAATTTAGCTCTCCGCGGCTAGTGGCACCGTCTTGTTGAAACCACATATCGTTGATGTCAAGTCCATCCAATTCTGGCCACAAATAATCTTCTAACATAGCACGATAGCGCTCTCCATTGACGGTAACATGACGGTCGTTTTCATCCACGAAAAAATACGGTCTAATCACACCTTCGGCATGAAAACCGCACCAAACAGTAATTTTTTGCGGATGCAACGGTGTCTTAAGAAGCACATGTGGGTTTGTTGCTGACCAATAACGCATATTTTGCTTATTAACAAAGCCATTGAGCCAGAAGTGAGCTACGGCCGAAAATTGGAGTAGGCGCTCTTAAAGCTGCGACCACCGACTCAGAATTTCAGTAGATAAGGATACGAAATTATTATGTCCCTAATGGAAGACTCTTTATTAACATTTAGGCCTTAAATCAAGCCCATGATAACCTAGCCCATATTATATTAGCTTCATGCTGTAACCAAAATATGTTAAAGAGATTCCAGACACTCAATTCCCCACAACTCAGTTTCAGCACAAAATTATCAAGACATTGCATATCAAGTGGCGAAACACAACGCCACGCTTCGTGTACTGATATCAGGAAATAATAATGCTGTATCCTGCACATTTCTTTCCCCACTTACCGTTGAAATCCTAATTATATAACTTTCAAGACATCGTGGCCAAATATTGGGTGGCGTAACTCAACACCGTACTTTGTCTTGCTACCAGAACATGTTATATAAGTATCATCAACAAAAACAATAATCTTTTTGTTTTTGTTTTTCTTTCTCTTCTTTTTCCAATTGTACTCTTGCTTCTTCTACATTCTTCATTAGTTTCAAGTCTTTTACACAATCGTCGACAATTTTTTGAAAAAGTTCATCTGAAAAAATAAAAAGTTTCTTTTTATAGATATAATTTTTATTTGTTTTATAGATATCATTTTTATTATTACTCTAAGTAATTATTAATTGTATTTACTCTTTTTGGAAATCAATGCACAAGATTTATACTAGACAAAGTGCATTTAGATGCAATGTTTTTTAGCTTACACTCACATAGACACCGTTTCCATTATTTTTTATTTCCCTAGAGAAAGTGGAACAAACATCCATCCTTACAAACTTTCACATTAACAATATTAGTAAGATTATTAGGATGTATGTACGTCTTACCAACATTTTCGCCTGTCTTGCTAGAGGTAAGAAAGTGTCCATGCAATCCTTGTGAATATGTCGCTACCAAATCTTCGGGGACTTCCCGTCGCACTAATTCTGAGTCCAAAAGATCTTTTTTAGTACCGCAGAGGTACACTTTACAGTCCTAAAAAAGAAAATAATGAAACCTTTTGTTTGCTTTAATTTGAGTGTGATATCACAGAGTTATTAATAAAATCAATATACTTTTACCTCTTCCACAGTCCTTAACTCTTGCAACCAGTGCCTTAATCTTATCCATGAACTCTGTGAACTTGGTTCGTAACATATTATAGCAGCGTGAGCACCTCTATAGTACATTTTAGTCATTGCTTCGTATCTAAAAAGAAAAACAGCAAAATACTGAAATTTATACATAATTTAAAGGCAAAAAGGGCACAATGAGTAGTTCATTAAAATGTAGTATTAAAATAACATTGTTAATAATAAATATAAATCATAAGTTTTGGTACAGAAGTGTCTTAATGTTCTATCCGCACATACCCTACAATATGCAGGATATGGTGTGAAAGTAATATATATACAAACATCTAGAAGCACACATCTACAAGCAATTAGTTGTGGGTTTGGTGCCCACTCAAGGAAAATTTATATATTTTTTTTATATTTCCATTTCTTCAGTCTGGTGTTGGAATGCGCACCGTTTAGTTCCGCTACTCAACAGATAATACCCCAGAATTTGAAGAACTTTTACATACCTTTCACTGCCAGCAGTATCCCATATACCAACATTAAAATCTTTTCCATCTGAATGCATTTGTTTTGCACAAAAAGCTGCACCTATAGTCTGTAATAAAAGTGAAATAGTAAAAAAAATATAGAAACATTATAATAACACTAATGATATTGGGGCAGTTGTGGTAGAGCAGTAAAATCCCTGAGTGTAAGCACAATGGTTGTGGGTTCCCTTCCCACTTAAACACTTTTATTTTTGTGACAAAATCTTGAAAATCGACTGATTTTTACAATTTATATTAACAAAAATTTGTAACTATTAAACATGTAATTACTATTAAACATGATATTTAATTATATAACATGGTTTATAGTTAAAGTACATAATTATGAATGTCATTATTATATTTTTTTGATATAACATTAGACGAAATCAAAAGAATTAGTAAAATGATAACTTGCATTATTTTTAAATTAAATTGCTTTAAACATTTTTTCTTTGATTTTATTAAGAACAACAAACACAACAAAGACAAACAATTCTTTAAATAATATAAGATACCATAACTTTGAAATATAGTTCCTAAATATTACTTACATTCTGATAAGGAGTCCCTGAATTAAACCTACAATTTACAAATCTTAGAACTAAGCTAGTTTTTCCGACATGTTCACTCCCCAAAAGGACTATTTTAAAATCACAGCGGCTCATTTTTCTGTCGTATATTTCTATTTCGATTATAAAAGTATAATTTTTATATTTAAATTAACTCATATTTCAGTTTTTCTTATAGTTTTTATATGTATATATATAGTCATTGTTTATAAATATTAGAACATAAACAATGATATTACAAAGTCTAATGGTCTAATGCATGTGCTATATTCATTCAAGAATATTGTATAAAAAATCTGTAAATCGCATGACTAATGTCAAATTCAATTTGATAGTTTGACATTTTAAAATATTGCCAGTCTAGAGAATTTCAAAATTTAAACAACCAATTAGTTGTAGAAGTTTTTATTGTATCCTATAAAATAATTCGATATAATACATGTACTATTGTTATTAACTAACTTATTTAATTACATCATACATCAGAACCTAACTTAAACTCGTTACAGTTATTTTATATCGGACTAGCGGCCCACTCATTGCTTCGCCCGCTTACCACCTATTATACTTTTATTATGCTGTATTTGCCAACAGATTAATACATGTCATACAATCATGAACACTATGTAACTGTATGATAGGACGTCATCGATGGCAAGAGCGCTCCCCGTGGGACGCGAGCCTAGGTTTGCGACCGTAAACAGAGCGTTGAATTATATTAATTTTACATTTTTTTGAAAAGTATTAGTCCAAATTACATGATATACAAGCCGAAGACTATTTTCACTAAATTTCCTTGATGAGGAAAAAACTTTCATTCGTAAGTTTCCACTATACATGTGGCATAACACATTCCCTTGACCAAATCCTAAACATGCCTTTGAAAAAATGCATAGTACCTACTTAAGGGGAAGTTCGGGGGTTGGAGGCCCCATAAACAAAGTACAAGGATAAGTGTAGCCTGTACCGTTATCTTACATTATATTATTATTATCTTTTTCATTTCCATTTAGTTTGCATGTAGTTCCAGTTTCGTAGTTTTTTTTACTTTCTTGATGACTAAAGGCCGGCAACGCACCTGTAGCTCCTCTGGTGTTGCACGGGGTCGTGGGCGGCGGTGATCACTTACCTTCAGGTGACCCGAACGTCGTTTTACCAAAAAAAAAAGACTAGCCACTTATAACCCAAGTTCCTAGGGCCTCCAGACCTCATTTGTTGTTTTAGAAAAGTTTGCCTGCTCATTAACCTTCCAGAAGGAGCGCGAAATAAACGTACATCTCTTTCTACTAAGTTCTACAAATGTACAAATCCATTTTGCTTTGGTTTTTATTTTTGGGGTAGATATAGTATTTTTAATTCTCCAAGCATTTGAAAATATTATCAACAAAAAATTAAATTCTCAATAAAAAGTACTTCTAACTTTGCTTAAAAATAATATTTATTTTAAATTACATTTAAAAGAAATAAAAGAAAAATAAATTGAACGGATTTATTTCTTGGCACTACCTATAAAATATTGCATAATCAAAAAGCTATAAATCTACAAATAGAAAAATAACGCATATAAAAATTCAAATGTTTCTATAGTTGTGATATAATTCAATTTCACTCGTTGTATTTGACTAGTAAATTTAAATTATCTAAATATAATAATTCCATAACATAATTATTAATATTTACAGTCATAGTCTGTTCCACTGCGACACAATGGCCTTGATGAATGTATCGTACATATAATATAAATGTTCCATTCGAGTGAACTTGAACTGACAACCATCACATATTTGCGGATAAATGTCAATTGCGTCACTATGACCTCATAATTTACCTTCACGCGGTATCCCACATTCAGCAGGGTAGGTCGACTAGGTTAAGACAGTTCAATCTCAACGCATCACTCAATTTTTCTAACATTGCATGGCGAGTGGCAGAACTCCACATTCTCACCAGAGCGAAGAAAAGAAAATAATAAGTAAATGAAAGGTTTCTAATATTTTTTCATTTTTACTTATCTCTTGCAAGCAGAAAAGCTTGTAGGCCGAAACGACGATGAATCATACCTCAAAAGAAAATCGAACCTACACCATCATATCTGCAGGCACTGCCTCGCTGTACCACGATAGCTGACAGTATTATGGAATCACTTTCACTCTTGGCTGATTTCTACTTCATGATATCTTTACATATTGAATAAACGCTTGTATTATACAACTCTGTCTTTTTTAACTATGTTATATGTAGTTACATTTAAACTACTCCAAGCAGTCTGAGCGCTATATCCTGCATATATCAGGGCATAGTTGACCTAGTGTCAAGACACTTCGTTCTCCTTTTTATACCTGAGTTTGAGAATTGAGAAAACGGGTAATTAATGAGTAAGTGGCAGAACTTAACGCCAGTCTTTGTCATATTTGAGGAAATGAATTAATTAACTTCCCGATTGGGTAGATAAGACCCACAACATTTGCGTTTGTAGTTAGACGACGTTCCGCTACGCCACAGTGGTCTCGAGACATCATTTACTCGTATATTAGTTAGTTAAATACATCCTGTAGAATGATCAACAACACAAAAAGCTTTGAATAATCCACCCGTTTTGCTCAAGTTATACAATTACTTGCTGTATTGCGAGTAGTAGTAGTAAGTTATTAAACATCATCAATTTTAAGTTATACCGTAAATAAACACGTTCAACTTGTAACAAAATGACTCAGCGATCAGCAATTGCTTTACAAATTAGACTAGATACGTATGCATTGATCACTCCCCTCTCAAAAATATTGATTTTCAACCATTGCTAATTCAACAAAGAAATTTAAGCCCTAACTCTGAGTTATAAATATGATAATACAATAATTAAACTGGTTAAAACATAACAATATGTTATTAGTAGCTTGATAAAGGCACAAGTGTTTGCTTTGAGTTATAACTTATAGACTATTTATTTTACATCTCATGTTTTGGTTTATTTATTTTTTCTTATGTTTATCGAGTAGGCAGGAGCCGAGTGTTAAAAATCTCCGTTTTACAGGCACTGCGCAATTTTCATGGCATTTCGTGTTGATTGGCGTAACTCAATGCCGTGCTTTGTTGCTAGAGCAAGAAACGAAAATGTTTAATTTCTCCGAATGAGAATATACCCCGCAACCGGCGAGTTTAAAGTCAGTTGCGCCACGACGGCCTATGAAAAAAAAATAAAAAAAAAAACTGTTGCGAGTCAATAATCTTTACTCTTTGGTGTCACCTTTTTTGTGTAAAATTTATTTAATTTAACAGGTTTCAGAAACGAGAATTTCAAGAATACATATATAGAAGTAAATTTATTCATAATTTCAAACTACTGCGAAATTTTAGTGAATTTTAAAATATATCTATTTTTTATATAATAAATTCTTTGGACTCGACAAGCTGACATTACTTAAAAAAAAATCTAAGGAAAGGCATTCAATTCAATTCCACTAATAAATACACTTACCATAATTATTTTATTTCATTTAAATATTAAATAAAAAAACCTCATAACAAACCCAAAAATTATACAATTACAATTTATGTCAAAATAATAAATCACTAATTACAAAACACATTAATATATATTTTTTATGAACTTTTCAATTTAGCAATAGCAAGTAAAGTCTAAAGTATTAAAGCGGTACAGCCAAGGTGAAACCGTACAAAAGGAATAACCTCGATGCGATAACGTTGCTTTATCAAAACTAATTATGAATGCCAACTCAGCGATGGACCTATCTATACCTACAATATTTCAACACTGTTTCCTCCATCTCACTTATCCCACACCCAACATTAAAGTTGCTATTTTACATACAAAAAAATATAAGTTTACAGTCATATTATCAATTTATATATAATCGAATAACTTTTGAAATATTATTTGTATTGTAAATAAAATAATATATTGATTTTAAATTGTATTTAGTGCTATTTTCTTATTTCATAAATTATACGTATCAATTTAAAAGTCTAAATGTTATTAATGCGTCACGTAAACTAATTTCTATAAAACACAAGCTATTTGGTATCCTATTTCTTGTACCATAAAAGTCATACAACCATATTAAAATGACATCACTTATGTCATTGTGTTAGCATTTAGGACGACATTTTAATTTGGTTGGTTCATCTAAAATGCTGCCATAACAAAAATGATTTTGTCTTTTTCCCACATAACACAGGCAGTAGCTTCACCTTCTTGGTAAAGCAATGGACGTAGACATAGCTTATAGAAAATACAATATATTGTTTATATACGGAGTGTACGCATTCGTAAACTTTTAAAATCACTTTTAAATTGAATAACAAAACAAAACTGCGTATTTACAACGTTTGTTAATAATAAATAAGTTGCTTTTCACACGTTTCAAGTAAACCTTTCTAGCCATTAATAGTTTTAACAATTGATCGGATTGAATTAGTTTATTTCTCTTCGTATATTGTTTTCGAATCTGATCGTTTTTTGTTTAAATTAAGTTGTAAGTGACGTTTTAGTGTTTAATGTGTGTAATGTACAAATGAATTTTTATGGTTTAGAGGCAAGATGGTTTCTTTTTGTGTAAGTATAATGACAGTTTTTACTGCTTTACCAATATTTGATAAGAAATATAATTATTAACAACGTTATAAAGCATAATTACAATGTGTTTTAAGTGTTTTAAAGGCCGTTGTGGCTCAGTGGTATAGTGTGACTGTTAACGCGACGGTTGTGGGTTCCATTCCCATTCAGGGGAAAGAATAATTTTCTCCCTCCAGTAACAAGAAAAAGCGCAGCGTTAAGCCACTTCTGCCACTGGACACGTAATGACTGGAAAATTGGAGGGTGGAGAATGGAGCATCCGTATCATGCTAAATGTGGGATACCGTATAAAGCTAACAAAACCTTTTTTATTACATGTTTTTGAAAGATTCTATACCCCTAATTTATAATACTAAAATTAATGTTGTTACTAAAGTTCTAAACAAACAGGAATGTGTCAATAGACTACTGTCAGTTGAAATGTAAATATTGCAAAAGTTTATCAAAATTATATAAATAATTATTATTACTTTTTATAATACTTATTCAAGTTTGGTACATTAATAATAATTAATAAGTAATATTAATTTTTAATTTAATTAGCTTCACACTGTAATCTGCACATGAGTGGCAGAAATGGAATTGAACCCACAACAGTTATTCGCAGTAATAAACACTTGTAACCATTGTTGACAGTAATATATACTTGTGTACAACAAAGGCCCCAATATTATATTTACTTGTTATTTATTTTCTATTATTTAGGTTTTCTTCCATTTTCTCATAAAATATAAATTTCATTGCAAATAGCATGCTGGAACTGTTTTGATGGAACTATAACATAACTGACAAATTGTGGCCTCTGCTGAATTTTATATAGCCTATATAACCTTCCTCAATAAATGGACTATTTAATACAAAAAACTCTCTTCAATTTCATAATTAGTTCCTGATATAAGCGTGTTCAACCAAACAAACTAGCTTTATTATATTAGTATACATTTTCAGAACTTAAATATTTGCAAGTAAATAATTTTCTGTAATAAATTAAGAAATTAATATTCCAAACTATATTACCTATACTAACCAGCTAACACTAAATAGTCAGTTATGGTGTAGGGGCAAAAAGTGGGACTTGAAACACAACTGGTTGTGGGTTCAATCCTCACAAATTTGTATTTTCATTTCTTTGCTTTGGGGTGAAGGCAAAGCACGGAGCCTTCAGAATTCAGTAGAAAGTGGCAAATGGAGTGTCTTAATACTAGGTTACCTCTGCCTACCCTGCTGTGTGCGGGATACAGTGTGAAGCTACTATTACCTTATTAGCTATACTTATATATATATAGCTATATAAAGCTGAAACATTTGTTTGCTTATTTGCATATAGCTTATATGACATCACATTACACACTTAGAATGTTGTTCCACTTAATATACATAAAAATAAAAAAATCTTCTAATATACATATGAAGATTTATGAAGATGTATGTTTGTTACATTTTTAGGTAAAAAGTAGTTTTTGAGTTTTTTAGATAATTGTAGATAAAACTTTACAGTGATCTAGCTTATATATTGAAATAACAAATACAATTTATTTAAATTTAATAACTAATATGACAATAAGGTCTCTAGTAAATTATATTTTACATTTCATTTCCAGTAAATAATAATAAACAATGGCATTGTGTGAGAGCCAACTAGACTCGGTGCATCAGATCAAAACTGATGAACAAACTGCCGATAAGAAGATGGAGCCCAACGGTGATATGTATGGTTTGGATAAAGGTTTGTTTTGTTTTTTTTTTTTGGATATTTAGGTGCTAGTGGGTTTTTGCTGTTCGAAAATTGTTAGTTATTTTTTTATAGTGTGCATGTAGAAGGATAGGCAGAGGAAAAAGCTAGTGTAAAGTCATTCAATTTCTTACTTTCCGCCGAATTCCAGACGTGATTCCTGTGTAAGGACAGTGCGGTTGCTTGCGTAAGTGGTGGAACTCAACGCCGCGCTTTGCATTGTTACCAAAGAGGAGCTAAATTAAATAAATCTTTCCCTTGAGTGGGAATGGAACTCACAACTGGCGTATTTGGAGACGGTAACGTTACGACGCTAGAAAAAATCCTTAGAATGATCATTTCAAATAAGTGACGATGTTATAGTTTAAAAATCTTACTTTTTAATTATTTATTTGTTAAACTGCCGTAGTGAGTATACTAACAACAAGTGATATTGTAAGTTACGTCGTATATGCACAGTACGGTTGACGAGACTTGGCGTCGTGGCTGCTTTCAAGTCAATTGTAGATTTGATTTTAAGATTTTTCTTACTTTTTATTATTTACTTCCCGAGCGCGAGTAGAACAATGCGCATTAGTTCAGAATGCTTGACATGAAGGCGGTCACGCCGGTTTGTCCGTACAATATATTAATTCCAAAGAATAGGCATAGCAACAACATAGAAAATATTTTTACTAATTAATTAATTTTTATTAAAAATATTTAATTGAAATTTCAAATTTAAACCTATAGGACCTATAGGACGCTGAAAAAAGGAAATAAATAATTTAATAGATTGTATTGTATTCTGCTTGTTGCTCTTAAAATAAATAAATAAATATTATTTTATTTACCAGTGCCTCCCCTACCACTAAGTGTCGACTATCGTTCCCCCGTCTCTCACTTTGTGCCGCCTGCCGTGGAGTTGTACGCCGCGAGACACAAGCCTGAGATAAATGTTGGTGAGTTACGCCTGCATTATAGTATTTTTTGTAGATTTTGCCCGAAAAATTATGAGAAATGGGGAAAGACGTGTATTTTTGTGTGTTTTATTGTGGAGAAAAGATGGAAAATAGATTGTTTTTAACTTTTTTAAATATTTTTTTTAGTTGTTTAACAGTTATTAGGTAGGTTTAAAGTTAAGGTAGTTAGTAGGTGTCAAGTGTTTAAAAATTGAATTAATAAAACTGGATTTACAATATATTTTACATTTTCATATTTTTGGCATCACTATTTTTTTAAATAAGTTTTGAATAAATCCTTCATTGATCTAATAATTTTTAACAAAAAGAAAAACCGACTTCTAACAACAAACTAAAAAGTAACAAAATAATTTTACAAAGATTTTATGATTTTGAAGTTGGTGCCAAGTAAGACAAACTGGCTTAGTAATTTGATATTGTAGTAAGGTAGTTGTAG
>DWGR01001282.1:0-16765 GCA_018247715.1 Heliconius burneyi
AAATCTTTTATTCGTCTTTCGCACGATAAGCAAACCTTGCCCTAAAAAGAAATCTAGCCGATTCGATAAACAACCCGACCCTTAGAGATTCAGATATTTTTTGCTAAGTTTAGAGATCATATTGAGTATATACAGTTCTTACTTACTTTTTAAAAAAATAATGTTCCTTATATTAATACCAAATATATTTTCTACAATGTATATAAGCGATGGTAAAATAAAGTTCTACCAAGGTACCAGTAACGAACGCAATTCTGGAGACATTGCGTGTTCAGTGGCGTAACTCAAAACAGCACATTGTCTCGACACCAGAACGAAGAAATGAAATAATTAATACTCTCGAGTGGGAACCCACAACCTGTCGCGTTTACAGTCACACGCATGTGCCCCTGCGCCTCGACTGACCTCTAATCATTTAGTTATTTGAAAATTTTCTTTTTTTATTTGTATCTAGTTTAGTCTACTTTTAGAAATTTTCTTACGATTTCTTTTTACTCGTAATAATTTTAAGCATGCTATAGTGTCTACGTATATGACACGTGCAGGTGTTAAGAATAGCATTAATGTGTTTTATTATTTTTACAAACTGCTAGCATGCATCGATAAACTTGTAAGCTTTTTGCGGACTTTATTAGCAGTATGTTGAAAACTTGTTAATCTTTTTAATTAAAAATCCTGTAATAACGCAGTGCCTTTTAGAATTTTGTTGTTCCATACTAAACGGTCTTTATAGGATCATTCAATGAAAAATAAAACAAAACGAGTTCCGCCACTCAGTGCGCAATGTCTCAAATAGGGCAGAAAGTAGACAAGATATCTTGACATTAGATCCCCTTTGTATGTTTTAACCTTCAAGCTATTTTTTATTTGTCAGGTGGTATTCTTAAAGCCTTAAGTTAAAAATTAAGATACTAATATCATAATATGTATAATATGTCTTAAAAAATCCTATTTTGAATAATAATATAGCCATATAAGACGTCAAAAGTTTTTTGAAGCAAATTGTATTGAAAAGGCTTGCAATAGCTCCCTGCAGCGGATGTACCATGAATGTGGTTGCGAAATTGTTCGCGTATTTCATTCTTTCTCATTCAAAACTGAATAAATAAAGATAAAATACTTTTACAATTTTTATACCTCCATTTTGATTAACCGTACAAAAGACATAACGTTCTCAATCTGCGGCAAAATGGACAATGGAGTTAAAATTTTCATATTTCATTTCTTCATATGTTGACGTTGAAACGGAGAACAATGGGAGTTCCTATATTTTAT
Source organism: Heliconius burneyi (assembly GCA_018247715.1). Taxonomy (NCBI): domain Eukaryota; kingdom Metazoa; phylum Arthropoda; class Insecta; order Lepidoptera; family Nymphalidae; genus Heliconius; species Heliconius burneyi. Next base: position 1,276 of record DWGR01001282.1, read on the forward strand.
CATTTAATATTTTTTTTAAAAATCAGCTTCTCGCTGTATCCCGCACACAGCAGGGTAGGCAGAGGGAACCTAGTGTTAAAACACTCCATTCCCCACTTTCTGTCGAATTCTGGAAGCATTGCGTGTTGAGTGGCAGTGACCAGAGGGAAGAATTTGAACAATAAACGTAAATAAATATTTCATATCCTCGAGTGGGGATCGAAACTACAACCATCGGGTTACAGTCACACCCTTGTGCCGCTGCGACACGACGGCCTCAAGAATTTATTATTATCTTATTATAAAAAATATGTTGTAACTCTTTTGTACATATAATCTAAAATGAATGTACTATTACAGGAAATATGACGAAGTACGGAAATCGTACTGACATTTTTTAATTAACAACAGGTTACAAATACAAGTATACCACAACGGTACCTAGCAAAGAAATATTTGCATGTAATAAAGAATCCTTTGATAAATCTTTCGTAGGCAAACCAACGAAGAAGCTTTTAAATTAGGAGCTACCCCGTGAAGCGAGGGGTCCGCTGAGCCCAAAGGAAGATTAATCGTGAAGACTATTTGCAAAATTCAATTCGCCCAAACCTCATATCGGATCTTCGTCTCGAACGCGTCGACACGAATGCAATGCCTATGTCCACGACCTATTTTTCAATGTTTTTTAGACAAGAATAGAATTTATTCTTGTAACAGTCCTGAGAACAAAATCTTTTTATGAAGTAACACCGCCTATTTTACTTTCTTTTTTAGGCACTTTGGTTTTTTATGTACTTACTTATAACAATTTAAAGGTTTTTTTTATAAAAAATAATCTAATTATTAATACTTGCGTAGCTATGAACTGTTTTGAAGAATTGTGTTTTTAGTGTTATTTTTATTTTCACTTTTTGACTTATCTTCACAAGAATAAGTAATTTATATTTTTTAAAATAATTATGATTTAAAAATATAAAACAAAATCATACAAATATTAGCAGTCATAGTTCACATTGCTTTACTTTTGTAATTTGTTTAAAAGGATTAGTTTATATAACAATACTATAATATATTTGAATATAAATACGTCATATAAGATGAAATATCTAGTAATCTTCATATAGCTATTTACACTGGCACAAGACCATATGGTCTATGATGCCACAGGGCAGAAAGCAATTTCCTGTATCGAAATGCCTTTCCTTATAATTGTCTTATGATTTTGCTATTTATTAGCAACATAATTTGAAATATAGTTCAAGTTTCTCAATTAAACATAAGTTTATGTATAGGCTATAAATAACGAGAATTCTGAACGGGTTTGAATATAGATTAAAACATAAATTAATGTTTAAAATATCAAACGGTAGGTATACTACAAAAAAATATAAAAATGAAAAGTCAATCCGTTCAATTCCATTTAAAAACAAACATTTTAAAGCGTACAATTTCAAGCCGATATATACTTTATGAGCTAACAGGCTAATACATTCGAACGAATGCCAAATTCACATACACTGGGAACAATTTCACACACCTGGCTACTTCAACATTTGCCGGCTTATTATTTGTTACACTTTTTCTGACTATTTTAACCGTTCCGACCCAATAATGAGACGCAGTGCGCCAGTATTTAGACTATTCAGATTGAATAGATAATTTAATCAAATCAGATAATATTAACTTTTGGACTATTAGGCACGCACCTGAAATTTGAAGAATTTTCTTTATATATTTAGATAAACTTAGAAAATTTTCAAGTTTCATGCTGTGTCCCACACATAGCGCACGCTCCGTTCCCATTAAGACACTTCCACTTCCCACTTTCTGCCGAATTCTTAAGATATTGAGACGTGGAACTCAACGGTTTATTTCGTTACCAGAGCTAGGAAAAAAAATATTACATATTTCATTCCAGCAGTGCAAATCGAACCTACAACCGTCGCACGCTTGTGCCACGACGACCTAAAGTCCGAAAATTTTTGATATTATTATTTGATGTCTTAATTTATATGTAGTTATTTTAATTTATACAACTTTTAAGTTACAAAGGGAAGTTACATATACATCGAAAATGTAAAATATTGTTGTTCTGTCGTATACAATTTGGCACAATCACTTCGACAATTTCCACGTAATCCATCTTCAGTCCAGTAAATCAGTTACCAGAGCGTTCAGGCCACGTCGAATATCCAACGTATGGTTGATATTCATGAGCGCACTCCACGCACGTGCCAACTCCAGCTGGAAACTGTCTCAATTTCCCTAACCACAATTATCTGAGATTTACATCCCTTAATATAGTGATGCCAATTTCAATCAATGTATTGTATTGAACTGTGTAATACAATGTATATTTTTTTAAGAAGAGAAAGAAAATTTTATTTAAAGTAATAAATTCTTAACTTAAAAAAAATTTTGTCATTTATAGACACATACACACATACAAATACAGTTAATTTAGTAATTTTAGGGTTATGTACCTCAAAAGTAACTCCTTATAGGATTCACTGACTTTTTTGTGTCTCTGACCGTCGCCAAAGATCATTTATCTCGAGATCACGTAGAGGGATCAAGTTGAAATTAATATGAAATATTCAGGTCTAGAAATGTTCTTAAAGGGTAGAAAAGATAAGCTTCTCAATCAATTCAATCAAAAGATTCTCGTACCAACAGTTTGCACAGTCTTTACAGCATGTTGTATCAAATTCGTTGCGTTTATAACCAATAACCCGTAAACCTACAGATACGAAATTAAGCACGAAGTGAAAACTTACAATACCAGTAAAAATAAACAAAAAAATGCTAAAAGAAAAGACTTATAGGTATTTTAGAGAAAATATCCATTAGGTACATTTTTGTAGACCATTTCATACAAAATGAGAGCAAACGCCCGTAAATGTAAGTTTGTCAACTTTTATAAATCGCACCTACTTCTCGATGACGAATTATCCTAAAATATAATAAGTTCTTTGATTTTCACAATTATTATACATATTAAATGAAACTATTTTAATCCAAATAATCGCGTATATTTTGGATAATTACATTTTGAGAAACCCGACGTTTCGAATACTTTGGTGTAGTCCGTGGTCACGGGGAGAGTCTTACCGTGACCACGGACTAATCCAGAATTATTAATCCTGTTAAAATAGTTTCATTTAATATTATCCTTAAATACTCGTAGGTACGGAACGCTTGGTGGGTGACTCCAACTTGGACTTGAACGGTTGTTTTATTTATATATATAATACTCAATACAAAACATATTATTGTCTTCTATTTCAACAATATAGTTGACCTTGCCTAGAATAGCGAATGGCGTTTCGAATAATAGAAAAAGAGGAACAATTTCTGAATGGACGCAGTCACATCCATGTGTATGAATATCAAAAGAATAATACAACATTCGCACAATAATCGCGAGTCACGTTCCTCCCCTCTAATTAAAAGAACACTCGTGTTCCACGGAAGAGACGAGAGTCCTCGGCTTTTTACCTTCTAACTAGCTTCCCATGTAATCATGGGTTGCTTATTAACCGAATGCATTCAACCACATGTTTTGAATGATTAAATATCGCGTTTGTGTTATTTCTTTGAGAGATTTTTTTGTACTATAATCGTTGTTTTTTTTTTTATATCCATACCTATGTTACAAATACGAAATTAACTCTGTCTGTCTTCTTTTTAACCGACTTCTGTAAGAAAAGGAGGTTATAAATTCGACTGTATTTTTTTTTATGTTTGCTACCTCAGAACTTTTGACTGGGTGGACCGATTTGGATGATTTTTTTTTATTTGAAAGGTAGTGCTTCCCATATGGTCCCATTTTTTTATTTTATTTTTTCTGACAATGGTATCTATGAGAAAATCACATAAGTCTTATATTTGCATTCGGTATATACACGACAAATGGGCGAATAACTCAATTTGGCGTCAACCGATTTCGATATTTTTTTTTTATTTGAAAGGGTACAGTGCAACGATAGTTTGGTGAAAGTTTGGTAAGGTTCCGATAGTGGGATCCGGTCAAAATTGATAAAGTATGTTTTTTTTATGGTAAAATTTTTATTATACTGTAATATTGTTTAACTTCAACCGATTTCAATAATTCTTGTTTTATTTGAAAGGATATACTTGAAAGATAGTTTGGTGAAAGTTTGGTAAGGTTCCAATTATGGGATCCGATCGAAATTGATAAAGTGATAAGAATATTTTATCATGTATGTTCTTCTCAATATACCACAATATTAGTTTGCATTTTGTGTTTGCACCTAATTAAGTGAAATTTTATATAGGACAACCACTACCAATCGTTGACTACCACTATCACCACCGCCACTCATTTAAGTAGCATCCTTTTATGGTCTATTTATCACTTAAAATCGTAAAATAAATTAATTTTTAACAAAAAGAAAAACCGACTTCTAAAAACAACGAACTAAAAAGTAACAAAATAATTTTACAAAGATTTTATGATTTTGAAGTCGCTGTCAAGCTAATGCTACAACGACTTTACTACATAGCCTTACCTAGACCTTACTACATATTACTAAGCTACAACTACAACTACCTTACTACAATATCAAATTACTAAGCCAGTTTGTCTTACTTGGCACCGACTTCAAAATCATAAAATCTTTGTAAAATTATTTTGTTACTTTTTAGTTCGTTGTTTTTAGAAGTCGGTTTTTCTTTTTGTTAAAAATTAATTAGTTGTGTGTATTTGCTGCTTATAATTAATTTAAATTACAGTTCGAACCAAAGTGAAGATTAAAAAGTAGTTTAGTTTCATGGTGTGGTGTAAAGTTTGGTCCTACGCGACATTGTCCGCTACTTTTTATTTGATGTTATTTAAGTAACATATATTTAGGAAAAAATTTTTGGTTATCTCAGTTTGGTTATCTATATCGATGTTTTTCACTTAATATATCGTAATTTTAATTGTTTAGGATTTTATTTGATATTACTCGCAAAAATTATGCTATTAAATTCATAAATATATATAATAAATATTTGTATAGTTCAAGCGCACGAAGCCGCGTCCAGGTCCGCTAGTATATGTGTATATATTTTTTATTTTTTTGCTTATGCTTTATATACGAGTATATTTACTACTATACTTCCCTCCTACAAAATTTTATGTACTTGTAAAAAACAACTTTATTTTTTTTATAGATTTTGTAGAGTACAATCAACAAAGAAATTAAAAATATCTAGCGACAAAGCTTTGAAAGGAGATTAAAAAAACGGGACATTTTAAATATATGACAGGTCAAGCGATCGGCTATCCAAGAGCAATATCTCACGTAGCGGAAATAATTCCCTCTTCGCACCTCAAAAGGGCTCAATAACGTCATAATTCTTCACACCGTCTTCGCCTTGGGACACAAATAGTCTGAGAATTGCTGAAATGCTTTCTTCTCTTAAGTAAAATTTTTTGGGCATATATCAAGTTTTTTTTTCCTTTTTGCAAATCTAATAGTCTAGATAGAAAAGACCTTTGCCAAAAAAATCGTTTATTTTTTTCGTGATCAAGTCAATTAGTTCTGATACTGCTACTAAACTTATAAATTTAAAGCTTGTTTTAATCATTATGTAAAGTTTAAGTTTTAAAGTGTACACGAGAGCGTTGTCCGTCGGTAAACCATTTAAATGATTTGGCGGAGTAAATATAGTTTTTTATTGTATTTATATAAAAATAAAATAATATAAAAAACTACAACCGACTCTTAAATCAACTTGTAAAATTTTTTCGAACTTAATGTCAATGTTCTTAGCCCTACTGGCGTTTACAACGGAACCGGTAGGGTAGGGAAGAGGGAAAAATTGCACGCAATCATTTGTACGTGTTCCTTGAAAAGAGGTCTCGGCCCTAAGCTTGCGGACAGTTGAGCATTTGTATTGTAAGAGTGAGAATGATAGTGTTGGGTATCTGTACCGAAGGCTACTCGTATACGATACAGATTAAAAAATAAATTAATTTAAAGTTATAAATTAAAGTACAACCAAATAATAACGAATGTTTAATTCATACGTTTTCTTTGGGTATTGTTTCAGCTTTACATTTCATTATTGAGGCCAGTCGTGACGCAGGGATATAAAGTGTGTCTGTAAAACCGACTCGTTGTCGGTTCGATCACCACTCGAGGAGATAAAATATTTATTTAAATTTATATTTCCATTTCTTCGCTCTGGTGTCGAGGCAAAGCGCGGCGTTTTCTCGCGGCGAGTTCTGCCATTCAATACGCAATGCCTCCATATTTCGGCAGAAAGTAGGGAACGTAGTGTTACACTAGGTTCCCTCTGCCTACCTGCTGTAGGCCGGAAACAGCGTGAAGCTGATTTTTTTACACTGTATCGCGTAAGCAGAAGAAACCTTGTGTTAAGATACTCCGTTTGCCATTTTTCCCCGAATTCAGGAAAATTCTTGAAACCTCTCTTTTTCTACAATATACGTAATTCGACGAAAATACACGAAATGTATTCTAAATTGAAAATCCAACAAATTGCTCATTCAATACGCAAAAAAACCGTTTCTGCCATTATTCTATTCACTTACTTAAAACTAAATTAGAATAAAAGGAATTTCGAGGTTCTCTGCAGTGCCGGTAGCGGTTGCTGGCTGTTATGCACATGTACGTACATATTTTTTATTCGAGCCGCCGCACCGTGCTGGTCAGGCAGCGAAAACTATTTGAACGTTTTCCAAATTATTTTTAAACTTCAACGTTTTTCTTTTGTTTTTCTGATTTCACATTTTGCTATTTCAATTCTCGATAAATGCCTTTTCATAATATAAAATTAAAATAGTGAAGAAAGTGTCTTATTTTTATGGTTTTTTGCTTACAATAATGCACCTATTAGACAATAATGTGTAATATGCAATCATTACAGTTATTTTACAAAGAATATTATAAATCCTTACCTAAATCAATATTTTAACTTAAAAGGCTGTTTCTGAACGAGTAAATAAAATTACTTATTATTTATCCATGAAACAAATGAGAATAACACACGTAAATAGCACACGTTTATATTTCGTAAATAGAAAAAGTTAAAAAAAATATGCTCTCCACGAGAGGAGGGGGGGTTGAACCCACAACCAATTGCATTTACAGGCGTACTATGTGCCTCTGCGTCACGATGACGAATATTTTAAGTTAATTTTCTTAGGTAGAGTATTCTTCTCTCTCGGCAAGTACTTTTTTTTACATTTAGACATGTCTTAGAAAATATATGTTATAATATAAACTAGGTGTTTATACAAGCGTGTACAAAGTTCCGAACATCGTAGCTTACTATGTTTATTGTACTGAAGTAGGTCCGATCGGCCGTGGTTCCCTCTGAAGAACAGAAAGCAATTTCCAAGCTACCAATACACTTCCTTCGACTTACCTTACGATATTACTCTTCGAAGTTAGCGTCAAGATTGTTCGAATTGTAAAAGTTTACCTGCTAAATAAACAGCTATACATCAATGCTTATACTGTATTTCACAAAGTTGAAATTCCTTCGCAGCGGGCCGCTAAATCGAGGCAAGTAAAGGCATATTTTATTTTAAATACGACAGGAAAAATCTGTTTAGATTTATTTATGGATGATGTAAGTATTTTTGTTTTGCATTAATAATGACGTAAAATAAAATTAGTAAGTCATAATGTATACACATATGGTTTTTCTTCATCGGCTATCATTATATTGACTTGTTATAGTTTCGGTTACGTTTCTGGAGTATGTGTAGTTTTGAGTATGGTTTTCGTGTAATAATTTCTTGCAAAATAATTGAAGTAACTCCATGTTTTACTTACAAAAACAAACACTAAATTCTCTTATTATCTATCACATACAGTATGTGTTGTTAAAATTTCTCATACAAAAGAAAAATATTTTCATATTATAATGTTCAAAGAAATCATTAATAATCATATTTACTTTATAAAGTACGTAGCTTAAAAATTTGCAAGAACACAAACTCCAGTCTTCCAACTCCAATATAAATAGCATAACTTTTTAATAAAACTTTAACCGCTTTTAGCAATGTTCCTTGAAAACTCGAACCTTTGTAAGATCTTGACCACTCCATTATAGGATAAAATTAAATTATCTTTTACAATGTCTTATTTAGAATTACATTAATATTTTTCAGACGTACAAATTTGTTCGAAAATTCAGTCTAACCATTTACATATATGAACACTTATGTTAAATCGATTATTAAGTACATATACGTAGAAATCACGTGTAGCTACGTGTTAGCTGTAAATTGCACAGTTACTATAGCTATGAGTTGTTTAAATTACATCAAAAATTTAATCAGTTTCACGATGATTTTTTTTACACTTTCCGCTGAATTCCAGAGTTGAGTTTAGTGGCAGAACTCAACGCCGCGCTTATGCCTTTTTGGTACCAGTGCAAAGAAATGAAAATATTAATAATTATAGTTCATTCACCCAATGGATCGGACCCACAAGCGTCTCGTTACATTCACATGCTTATGCGTTACGACGGCCTCAATAAATTTTTAACATTCAAAATTTTTTAAAATCATTATTTTGGATGTTATTGCTGTATTTAACATGCCGTTTATTTACCACAAAATTTATACAATTAATATTCTTGCTATGTTTGAAATATCTCGTGGCTCGTAAATCAGTTAGTCGGTCGTACTATCGCAGTGTCAAACGCGTGGTTTGATATTCATGAGACGCTACGCACTGGCTACGAACGTGCCGGATCCAGCTGGAAGCCGTCTTGATATCTACAACCACATAAAATTTAAATATATAGGCTATATATTCACTTATTATATCTCTTTGGCGTGAATAATGTTGTTTAATATTTATATAGTATTGAATGTAGATTATTCTAAATTCAGATTTATTACCAGACTAGCGGCCTGCCAGCGGCTTCGCCCGCTTGAACTACATGATTGTTGTTGTTGTTCTTTATTTATGGCGTTCCGAGCGTGCCAGTCCAGCACTAATCACTTCGCCAATGTCACGTTGAATAGAAAACATACGAAGGAGAATAAACAGTACAAAAGTCACAATATTACACAAAAGGAGAAAACTAAAAAATCATATAAATTAAATCAGCTTCACGCTGTATCCTGTACACAACCAGGTAGACAGAGGGAACCTAGGTTCCCCTAGTATACACTAGTGTTCAGACACTCCGTTCCCCACTTTCCGCCGAATTCTGAAGGCGAATAAATACTTCTCGAGTGGAGATCGAACCCACAACCGGTCGCGTTAACTGATTCACAATGTTGTTTAATAATTTATTTAAATCCTTTTGGAAATAAATATAGATTAGATATAAAACCTACAACATTTTTACTTAGGAGCTTTTTTTACGTATCAACTTTCTAGTAGAAAAAAATGTTCTGTATTAATAATTTTTACAATTTATATAGTGGAGTAAAATCGATAATACTATGTATGAGAACGCACAATTATAAATGATATGTAATGAAGTCAAAATTAAATCAGCTTCACGCTGTATCCCGGACACAGCAGGCAGAGGATACCTAGTGTTAAGACACGCCGTACCCCACTTTCTGCCGTATTCTGGAGACACTGCGTGTTGAGTGGCAAAACTGTACGCCGCGATTTGCCTCGATATCAGAGCGAAAAAATGGAAATATAAATTTAAATTAATATTTCATCTCTTCAAGGGGGGATCGAACCTACAATCAGTCGGTATTACAGTCACACCTTGTGCCCCTGTGGCAAGACTGGTCTTTATATATGATATGAGTCCTATAATAACTCTCTTACAGCGAACGAAACAGGGAACGATGCCCGTTAGCTTGTGTCTCTCAATGCTCTCTCAAATATCTCGAATCTTGGCGAAAAGCGAACAGAATGTCCTAACACTAGTATGCGAAAATATGCGGAATAAAAATCAATTAAACTGAATTTCTACATTTAGAACTTTAATTTTCCATCCATTTTAAAATTAGATATGCGGAATAAAAATCAATTAAACTGAATTTCTACATTTAGAACTTTAAATTTCCATTTCCATCGAAGACAAAACTCGGCATCCATATAGATCTCTCATATTTATTTATTTTTTAACTTGGCTCTCATTTCACATGTATGTTTTCAAAGTAGTATACATATAATGAACATTAAGATAATCACGTGTCTACATATTATATTTCATAAGTAAAAAAATACTTAACAATTACGAGTCACTTTTTCTAACAGGAAAAATCCTATATCATACTAATACGAGTATAAAATCTAATGCTTTGTGATTTCTAATTAGTTTTCCTTTTATAATGTATTTAATTAATAACTGACCATAACTTTCATCATGAACAAAAGAGCAAGACTTTTATCAAACAAATAAGAACCAAGACACGGTATAGAAAAATATACTAAAGGAACTAATGTGTGCAAAAAAGATCATTTCTAATTTTTCTTTCAATTTTACGGAGTACAGTTGTATTTGTTCTGTTCTTTGCTTACGGCAAAGGCAAGTTGTATTCAATATATGAAATACTTTCAAGGATATAAATACTGATAAATCCGTCTTGGGATTTTTCAAAATATATTTTAATTCAAAACCATAGAACTTTTAAGATATCTAACTAAATGAAATTAAATCAGCTCAATGCTGTATCCCGCACACAATAGGGTAGGCAGAGGGAATCTAGTGTTAAGACACTCCGATTCCTATTTTTCACATGGCATTTACATTTGCGATATGTAACTATTATTAATATTTCCTTTAGAGTTCTTATTTTATTATATTATATTCTATATTGCGGACAGTCGTGGCGCAGGGGCACAAGGTGTGACTGTAAACCCGACTGGTTGTGAGTTCGATCCCCACTCGAAGAGATGAAATATTTATTTAAATTTATATTTCCATTTCTTTGCTCTGGTATCGAGGTACAGCGTGGCATTGAGTTCTGCCACTCAACACGCAATACCTCCAGAATACGGCAGAGAGTGGGGAACGGAGTGTCTTAACACTAGGTTCCCTCTGCCTACCCTGCTGTGTGCGGGATACAGCGTGAAGCTGATTTGATTTTTTTTTGTATTCTTATTTTATTCTTCTAATTCTACAATATTATTGTTTTTTGTAAAACTATTATAACACAAATTAGTTGAACATATCTATTAGTATACACTTAGTGACGTATTATTTACATAATTACTGAAATCGCAATTTGTATAAAGAAAGAGCTGGGCAAGTACCTTATTTGAAATCGGAGTGCCCTGCGTACACTCATTAAATATTCTAATCACGGCAATGCCCAACAGCGTTTTGCCTAATTTCAATGTCTTGCTTTAGACAGGTACAGACCTTTATTCTAATTTACCTTTGTTCAAATTATACACTTTTAAATTACCTATTCCTAAAGGTAACTGCTAAACACTTATTAGAACACCGTTGTATACCTAATCCTTTTATTTAAGTAAATATGTTAAATATAATATATTTGTAATTCTTCCAAATCTAATTGAATCTCTTCATTTTTTTATCTTTTTCCTATTATTATAACGACGCTGTCTTGATTTATGACAGTACTAATAATGTCTATTTGCATATGCAAAATGGCAAATTTCAAACATTTTTTAAATTTTAATAACCCTACCCCGTCTGTGAACTACTGTATTTTAGTCATTTGTAATAGTATAATATATAATAAATAAAAGTTTTAAAAATATTTAATATAACAAATCATTCATAATAACATACTTGTTGTTCGTCTGTTTTTATGTAAAATATTTTTTTTTATTTCCCCAAAAAGACTTTACTATCTATTTACATGAGATTTAGTAATTAAAGTTTACAAATTTAACAGTCATAAAATTTATCTCTCTTAGTTAAAATTAAAATAAAACAAATTAGCTTCACGCTATATCCCACACACAGAAGGGTAGGCAGAGGGAACCCAGAGTTAAGAAACTTCGCTTCCCACTTACTGCCGATTTTCGGAGGCATTGCGTGTTGGCTGGCAGAACTCAATGCCGCGCTTTGCCTCGACACCAGAGCAAAGAAAATGGAAATATAAACAGAAATAAATATTTCACTGCGCCACGACGGCCTCAAAATATATATTATATTGCAATCAAAAATGTATGCATCGTACGATTTTATGATATATAAAACATTATTTAAATAGAAACTATATAATAATAAACAATTGTCAGTTCATTTTCGATCGTTACCGCGTTAATTTGCCAACGACAAACCTCTCGAACAATTTTAATTTCGTGCCTCGAGTTGGTGTCATTAAACAGGTGGTTCCCTTCCCCCGAGAAAGCAATAAATTTTACCTTATCAGCTTAATTATTTGGGAAACAGAATTCGAGTAAAATTCAGAATCAGCAATTAGTCGTTTGTATAACATTAGAGTTGGTCTTAAATTTGCTGATATCGAGACACTCCGTTCAACATTTTCCCAAAAGCTTAGAGACATTAAGTATTGAGTGAAGCAACTCAACGCCGAGTTTTCATTTTCCAGACTGGAGAAATAAATATAATTGTACATGCAGAGTGGAGATCGAATTCACAAACATCACATTTATAGTCAGACGCTATACCACTACACTATGATGTACTATATATAAAAAGTTTTTATTTTTATTTAAAAAATAAATATTTGTTTTTAAATTCTAAATCATAATGCTCTCTCGACGTATAATGTTTTCGTTATATCTAAAATCTTGTATACTCTGGTATCATAAACGGGTCCCTAAGGATCTAAGCCAAAACCAATGGTTGTTTGAACCTAAGATAAGAACAGCTTCATAACAGCTACGCTCACCACTTATAGACGAAAATATTGTCTGTCATATTTTAAATTTAAAATTAATTTTATAAAACAATATTTGTTGTGTTATAAAATTATTTTCTGTTGAATTTTTTTTTATCAACTTCACGCTGTATCCCGCGTATAGCTGGGTAGGTAAGGAGCCTTGTGTTAAGTACTTTTTGCCAAAATCTGGAGGCATTGTATGTTGAGTGGCGGAACTACGGAAGAAAATAAAATAATAAATATTTCATATCCTCGAGTAGGGATCAAACCCATAATCTATCATGTCAGTCACGCGCTCGTGCCACTACGCCACCACGATTGGCCTCATGATATTTATCAAGATGCACTAATTACCCTATTTTAAAATACGTCTCAGTTTTTAATATAAATCTTAATGTCTTAAGAAACTACTATTCAACGTCACAAGCAGCCAGTGCAAACCCATCATCTCCAGCAAAAACGTTTAACTGAGCGCGGCCAGCAATTAATAAAACGACTGAATGCTAATCTACCCCGCGTGCTGCACTGCAAGTTAATTTTAATTAATAGTAGATTTACATTGTATAATTTACCTTAAAAAAATAATTAAAAATAATAATTGATTGATTTACATATCTTACTAGCACGTTAAGCTGCTCGATATTTAAAAAAAATATGTAACTTTTTAAATCATCCACTGCTAGTAAAATTAGCTTCTCAGCAGGGTAGGCAGACCTAACGATTTAATTACCATAACAAAGGGACTAACATTCTTCACCATGGTATTAACCAGTGGTTCATTGGAAACAATATCTTTGTCATATTCTCACTTTTCCGATGAATTCTGGAGGCATTCCGTGTTGAGTGGAGGAACTCAACGCCGCGCTTTGCTTTGACACCAGAGCAAAGAAATTTAAATATAAATTTAAATAAATATAGTTAAAATGAAATAAACTATTATATGTTAAAGAGACAAATATAATTATGTTGACGCCATTAACACGGAAGCCACTGTGTAAATGTAATTACACTTAAGTACCGAGTTTACATTTTTATAAATTTTTGTTTTAACATCACGCATCTTTCATCATTTAGGAGTAAGCCCGACAAGACAGACAAACATCCTGGAGCTTAGATATATTGTGTGAAGTGCGACATAACACTAGGAAAAGTGTTTTTTTAAATGTACTAGTATTTTTTTAATATACTGAAACTAAATGAGGATCGAATCATCGCGTCTACCTACAGTGATGCATTTTTCAGCTATACCACAAACCACAATGGTTCAACAATATACCAATAAATACTGAAGGAATGTTATATAGAAAGGCTGCATAGAAAGCCATTACGTGGAAACCTTTGTCGTCTGAGTTTCCCCTCTTAAGTAATATGAAAAGTTTAAGTTCAAAGTTGCCTTGTAAGTTACTTTGAAGTAACCCTGACGTTTCCTATTCTCTTAATTGTAAAACCAGCACCTTTTAAGATATTAATATTTGTAAAAAAGTATTACATAAAGTAGATGACTAAATAAGTCAGATATTTGTTAAGCATATCCTGTAGCTGTACAAGATTGCGTATCCTGTACCTGTACATTTTTTTAGTTCCTTGGGTAAAAAAAAAATCAGCTTCATGCTTGTTCCCGCGCACAGCAGGGTAGACAGAGGGAACCTAGTGTTAAGACACTCCGTTCCCCACTTTCTGCCGAATTCAGGGGTGCTACGAGTTGAGTGGCAGTATTCAACGCCGCGCTTTGCTTCGACACCAAACCGAAGAAATGGAAATATAAACGTAAACCAAATATTTCACTTCCTCGAGTGGGGATCGAACCCACAACCGTCGCGTTACAGTCACACCCCTGTGCCGCTGCGCTTTAATGGCCTAGAGTAAAATTATATAAAGAAGATGAAATTTAAACGTTGCAGAGTTTAAATATGGTCCTCTCACGTACTGAAGCTCTTGTTACATTTAATTAATAAATTTAACAATTTATGTACATAGATACGTTTGCATGGATGCTATGGATTCATAAATTTATTGAAGAAAATACTTACACGATATCAAAGAAGCACGATTTTGAATTTTGCTTTGACTTCCTTTATTATACGTACGTACAAAATATATTAGTTATATATATTACAATTCGGTAGAAAGTGGGGAACGGAGTCACTTAACACTAGGTTCCCTCTGCCTAACCTGCTGTTTGCGGGATACAGCGTGACGCTGATTTTTTTAAATTATATTTTGTACATACATACCTATGTGCATTTTATGTTAAGAATTTAATGTATTGTATCTTTAGAGTGTGCAATAAAGAATTTTATCTATTTATCTATTTATATTAAAATAAGTCAAAGAGAAAAAGAGAGTCATTATGTACCCAATTAGGTACATAATGTTTTTAAATCATAATATTTTAGTAAATAAAACATAATAAATTTAGTAAATGCATTGCTCAATATAATTATAATGGTATATTGACTATATAAGAAAATTTCACCAACCCATCATACCTAATATTATCACCATCAAACAACATGTATATACTAAAATCGACCTCACTGTTAAATTACTATTATCAGCAAAAGTCCCTCGTCAATAAACTACGAACCTCAAAAGGATACATCTCGTCAGGAAAAGCTTTCATCTCAACTACTTTCCGGTGTACGCACTTCCACAAAGCATGGCTGCTAATGGCGTTTAACCCTACTTGCCCTACTTTATCAACTAAGTTCTCCATAAGATTCTTTT
>DWGR01001283.1:0-16765 GCA_018247715.1 Heliconius burneyi
TACTCCTTCAAGCCTTTGCTACAAATAAATAAAAAGTTTTATTTTTAAAATTTTTATTGACAACATTCATAATTGTACATTTTATGGGTTACTGACTCCTAAATAAGTATGAACAGTGTTTTAGAAGCTGACTTCCCTGTTTTAAACATAAACTTATGAGTTATTGTCGCGAGCAAAAAAATTATAATAATAATGAAATAAAAACAAAGAGTTTAATAAATAAAGGTATGGATTTGTGTGCTTGGTGTGCGTGCGTGTGTCAAATAGAAAAGATTATTTAAAAAATATATGTTTCATATCAATATTTTAATAATCTTTCGTGAAAAGTATATTTTTAAGTTATTTTTTCCGTTATTATTTGATGAAATCAAGGTCATTTCAGATAAGAGATCATGTTAAATCTCAGGGGACGTATTGTTTCTTCTTCATTAGGCCTCGTGAGGCATGAGCATCTACTTATGTAATTAGAATCTTTTTATTTCTCTTCCATTGTTTATTTAATATACGGCCTTGAATTGTAATTTTGTTTGTTTTAATTATAATATTGGCCAACAGTTTTAGAGTTCAGTTCAACATGAACATGCTATAAATATTCGTAAATGTTTATGTACTGATGCTCGATTTAGAGAACATAGAGTCAAGACACGCAGTTCTCTGCTCTCCGCACGGATTCGGAAACTCATCTGTGTCTGAAATTGCGGAACTTAACGCTACGCTTTGCCTGAACGAGAGTAAAAAATTTAAATAACTTCAATTTAAGGATTTACACGTTCAAACACAAACCCAATGCGCCACGTGGTCACGAAGATCTTAGAAAGATCTATATTTATATTTTTTTATGAATAAAACAATACTTGTTTTATTTATGAGCTACATTCCATAAAATATTCTCACTTTCAATTTTATCTATACTTATAACAAATCTGTAGCCGTTTCTGTACATTGAAAATATTTAAAAACAAAATAGCCAGGGTGTTAAAGGATAACAGACAGAATCCATTTCCAGCATTTTTGGAATTTTTATCTGTTTGTCTGTTTATGTCAACACGTATCACGTAAAAAGTATACAACAAATTTTATAGCTTATATATACAGCTTTTATACGAAAAATTGCAAGTAACTCTAAGTAAACTAAGTAGGTTTTAGTTTTATTTCATTGAAATAGTTTCACTCTATCAAAAGATAAGTATTTAACGTTATCAAGAAGTTTATATTTGAGAAAGAATGACCGTTAGGCGGCATGAAGTTTGCCGGGTCAGCTAGTCTATAATATAAACCCATTAGAAACATCCGCCCAAGCCTAACGCTTAACTCAAGTAACAGAACTGCCTTTTTAAGTTTTTGATTTTAATTTTAACGCTATTACCTGCATTGCAGTGTAGGAAGTGGAAATATAGTGCTAAAACGATGAGTTTCCGCCCGATTTTAGGTACATTGCACATTGAATGGCAGTACTCAACGCCGTGTTTTATATTCTTAGTAGGAAAATATAAAATTAAAATATTTATGTCATCGATATTGATTTTGACTGTATAATAAACACGTTACGTTCCAAACTATTAAACATGAAATACCACATCCATTAAGCATATTCGTAGTCGAACAGGTTGTCGATGCTACTTAACTCGATTATTAGATTATCGTGTTACGTAAAAACTATGGATCAGAGGTTACGTTGGCATTACGTCTGGTATCCTTTTAGTACGTAATAGGCGAAAAGTCAGAACGAAATGGAGCGTACTTTATAGAAAGGGAATTTATTATGGATTTAATATTTGCTGTTAGAATTATAGGTTATTATTATGAAATTACACTTCTGGCGCAGTTGTTTATGTAGGGGACATGTGATGGTTTCCAGTTTGATTTGTTGGTGGAGCTTGGTTGTTTCAAACTCTCATATAATATTACTTTAAATTAAATATATATTACGTACCATCATCATTTATAATCACAAGACGGTTGGGGATTCAATCCCCACTTGGAAGGTTGTAATATTCATATTTTCTATTATTATCATTTATCGCTTTATTTAGTTATGTGTCTACCCCCAAAATTATAGTGATGAAACTAAAAAAAAATATGAAAATCTCAGAAAAATATTTTATAGCATACAGCTAAATTATTAGAGAATTTTTTAATTAGATTATTATTAATCATTTTCCCGCAACTTTTTGTTTATTTATTTGTAGATAAAGCACGATATTGAATTACGATACTCAACAAGTGTACTGAAAAATGGGCAATATAATGTCTTAATGGCATTTGCAGCCGCTTTAATTAATTTGTTATATACAAAAATTAGACGTGACTGTAAGGCGTCGGTTGTGGGTTCGATTCCCCCTTCGAGGAAGTGAAATATTTATTGAACGGAGTGTATAACACTAGGTCCCCTCTACCTATCCTGCTGTGTGTGGGATACAGCGTGAAGCCGATTTTAATTTGTTTTACGATTGCCCGTATTTAATTTATTTATGATTTCCTCGACAATTTCTTTCATTATTTACCGACTATTCTCCATAAATGATGCAAAGTTTAACGTGAACGTAAAATAAGAAGTGCATATGGAATTTTAATTTGGTAACTGCATACCGAGCGGCTTGAGCTGTCACCATTCTATGTTAATTACAAATTGTTATGTGATTTACTAAGCGGAGGTGTGGATATGAAAGAAATTTATATTTTGCAGAGAAAATTGAGAAATATATCTATCTTTATTGAGAAATATATCTATCTTTATTTTTGTTGTTCATTTAATAGACACATGGACAACGTTCTTATGTATAATTGGGTTGTATCTTCATAGGGCGAAAGTTTTTTGGCCAAAAATCAACAAAAATCACTCGACCTCTTTGATCTTTAAAATCCGCTTTATTATAAACAGCTTTACTTTTTTCCGCATATCAGTGCGAAACTAGTGTTAGGGCACTCTGTTTCAAAATTTCTGCCCAATTTTCGAGATATTACCTATTAATTAGCGTTAATTAATTTTTATAAAGCTAATTAACGCTATTAGGAAATATATTTTTTTAAAATGTTGTTTTTCGTACGAGTGAGAATCAAACCCACGACAGATGTTGCTCCGCTGAGCTATGACGCCTTCAACTTTATTATTAACTAATCGCCAAATCAGTTTAAAAATCCGCAATGATAAGAATATAATTATAACAATGAATTTATGAAAATTAATGATTTTTTCCTATAATACAATTAATGGATATTATTTTATTGTTACAGGTACGTTTATTACTGCTGTGCGTATATTGTGGTGGGTTAAAAATTCAAAGGTACAAATTCCGTTTACCACATTTTCAAGATATTTCATGTTGTCACGATTTTCTTCGTCTTCTTACCAGAGCGAGAAAAGGAAAAAACAAATAATTCCCGGTAGGAATCGAACCTGCAACGGTTGCTTACAATCAGATTCTGTGGTGCGTGTTTAAAAATTGTATTGAAATTGATCGTTTCACACACGCGCGTGTGACCCACAAAACCACAAAGCAAATCTCCGTCGGAAGGAAAATATGAAAAATTATGTTTAATAAATCGTATTTAACTAATTATTAAGCGTTGGTTCATATAATTTTTAAACGTTTTACATTTTATAATAGTTACTATTATAATTATGAGGCCAGTGGTGGCGCAGTTGCACAAGCGTGCCACTGTAAGCGTGTTAGGTTCTAAGTTCGATTCTCACTCGAAGAATTGAGATATTTGATATTTTCATTTCCTCGCTCTGGCAAAGAGGCAACGCGCCGGGTTGAACCATTCAACCCGCAATGCCCCCAAATTTCGGCGAAAGTAGAGCACACAAGTGTCTTAATGGGATCGGAGTGTAGAGGCTTTAAATAGAAAACTCTTTATTTTTACAGGGTTTTCTGTCAATTTTTAAAATTAATCTTTTGTATCAAATCTTCATTACGAATTATGATTTCCCATATATAATAATAATATTTTTGATAATTTTAGATATTGATTACAATCTGGTATTCTTTTTTATTTTAATAACCTTATATAAATCTATACCGGCATGTAAATAAATGTATTCTATTCTTATCATCATGTCATTCTCATCATCATCATTCTATATGTTCTGTTTATGTTAAAAATACTTGTTTTTTGACCTTACCACTATATCGTAGTGACGTCACAAGGTCCGAAATGGATATGCTCTGATTGATGTGGCTTTGCCCCAGTGTAAGTGAAACAGAAAAATGCATAATTATACTAATTTTAAATATTTCAATGTTAAGAAACTAACCACAAATATATTTTTTTCTGATCATGGAGAAATCATAAATTAAATAAATTTTATATGAAGAAAATCATCAAACTATTGTGATGCAAAGTGGGGTGGTGTCTGTCTGTGGTTGTGGGTTCGATACTTACTTAAGAAAATAGTAATATTTAAACATTTTAATTCCTTGTAAGTAAGAAAGAAATATCTTCGGCATGTTTCACTATTCAACACGTTATGTTCCTTAATTGGCCAAAGAGTAAGAAACGCTGCCCATCAGCATTATATGTGGTCTTTCTTTAAAATGATAATTGTTCAGATGCTAGATAGTAGAGCTGTTATCAGAGACTTGTATAATCTAATTCAGATAACCAGCCTGACTACAATGTTGAGGGTAGTTCCATCAGATGTATATCGGAACATCCGTGTTCAGCAGTCCATCAGTAGTGGCTCCTAAACCAAGATATTAGGAGATAGTGTAAGAACAAATAAAATAGCTAATTTTATTATGTAATTTAATTATGTTATTTGAAAAAATACTTTTGATTTATCAATTATAATAGAGAGACAACTGGTTGTGGGTTCGATAGTTACTCGAGGAGACTAAATATTTATTTAAATTTATATTTTCATTTTTCTGTTCTGTTTTCTTCTGCTCGTTTCAGCTGTTTTTTTTTATATTGACCTCTGTAAGCTTTTGTATGATAGGGCCACCTGTACTTTGTCGGTAACTAAGTAAATACATTATCATTACATATTCATGGCTACAGCTGTCCTAAATGATTACCTACTGTCATTCTATTACTACTTGCTGTAATTGCTGTAATTATCTTTAATTAGATAAAAAAACAATATAGTAAACTTGTTTAATTAAAGATATTTCGCTTTATGAAAAAAAAAATATTTTATTTACTACAAAATTTGAACCCGCACTATATATTTATCCACACTGAGACTGAACCACAACATCTACAATCTATTTTTGTATGTAAATATATTAAAGGTTAACATTAAATCTATTAAACATATAATGTTATCGATATCCGGCGATCGTGAATAAAGGGCATTACCATGTTCAAGTAGATAGCGAAGCGTGGTGGAAATAGAAAAAAAATGGAGAATTAATTCACCTGTTTCCTCCTGGAAATTGTATAAAATAATATTGATTCAAGATTCTGGGTAAACTTATAGTAAATATCATAAAACTATGGAGTTACGAATGCTCATGAAGCCGCATTTAAAAAATGTAGATTATATTGTTATTACAGTATATAAATGTTTTTAAATCTAAGCAAAGAAATATATCTTTACATTATATAACTTATGTATAAAAGACTGAGGAGTCAGCAAAGAAGACAGTGATATTCGTATGTAACTTGCTTCTCTACATTCCTCCATTAATAAATGTCTGGTGTTGCGTTAAAACGCACAGTGAAACGTTATTCTTTTTTAGTTTCGGCCTGTACTTAAGAGAGTAACCAGACACTCCGCCAGTTTGTTTCCGAATTCTAGACACTGTTAAGTGGCGCTTAAAATATAACTTTTCTCGACGATCATTTTAATTCACAATTATTGTATACATGATACAAAGAAGAGATTTATATAACATCATCTTATCACTGTTTGTAAAAATATCAAATAAAATACCTATTATCGAACTAAAGCTATAGGAAAAACATATTATATAAAGAACTTAACAAAGGCAAATTTACGGATGCAAAATGAAAAAAATCGCATCCGGCTGATCGAAGATATGTCGGACATCGAACCCGTAACATCCGAGCCATCTCGATAACAACAATTGAATCAAACTATGCCTGTCCGATCATTTCATAAGCTTAGAGAAACTAAATGTGGCATATTTATGTATTTGCCGTTATTGTATAATAAACAAACATAAATAAGTGATAAACTAGAAAGAGATTGATATTGAACTCTGCATAATTTTAAAAACCATACTGCGTTACCGCGACACGTCGCGTAACTAAACGCTGTGTGTTGAACTATTTCTGTAGAAATAAATACATTCCTAATCATCACCATTTTATTACTCGCCTTACTCTACTTATGTTTACAAATTTACCTTGTATTTTCACTTTGAAACCAAAATGTTTTTCATTATTTTCAAATGAGAACAGAAAAAAAATGGATTTACAGAATTCTCCTTTATAGTTTACAGGCACAAAATATCGATGTTTTTAGTTTTGCGAATTTCTTGTGTATACTTCCGTTTTGTTTTCTGTTCAATTTTCTGACATTATACGTTGGAGGCCGCCGTGGTGCATCTGATTTTTTTTTTTTTTTTTTATGGTAAAAGCATGGCAAACGAGCGTACGGGTCACCTTATAGTAAGTGATCACCGCCGCCCACGATACCGCGTAACACCAGAGGAGCTACTGGTGCGTTGCCAGCTTTTGGGGTGGCTGATTTGATTCCCAAGCTGGGAATGATTGCTCGATTTTAAAGTTCATTTCATTTTTCAAACTATAACCCCTTATTTACAGTCTTAGGGGGTGAATTATAAAATATTTTTAAGAGTCTGAATTTCAAATTTCATAAAAATCGGTGCCGACTTAATTTTTTTCCTTACAAACTTTCAACCTCTATTTCATCAAAATTCCCTTCTTAGTGGATGTCCAGATTACGAAATCAAGACATCTGTTCAAATTTCACATTTCTACCATCAGCAGTTACGGCTGTGCGTGCGTCTTACCTCAGTCAGTTGGAATATGTTCTTTTATATATACAGGGTGGAATTGAACGCACCACTTTAAATGAAACAACAGTTTTAACTACTCTATAAAAGCCTAATATAATTCAGAAAAAATAGTTCCCAAAAATGAAAAAGTTATTTTTCAAACAAAATAAATAATAAAATAATCGTTTTAAAAAAAACACCATTTGTAAAGTATAATATTATCACTCACACACTTACCTGTCAAAGCGACAACGTCGCACACGCTTCATTCAAGTATTTTTGTAGTAGTATGTGTATGTGTGCGTGACACGAAATACAGGTATGGAAAAAAATCGTGAAATGAAAAAAAAATCCTACGTCTAAACTGTTGAGGCATTTTGATAAATTTTTTTAGCTCCGGGTTTGAAATATTTTACCCTATATGCAGTTTCAGTAAAAGAAGCGCTGCCTCTTCCACCCTGTATATGTATATAGATAAAGCCACTTTCAGTACAACTTATTTATTTCTACGACAACTTGATAACAAGTGCGTCGACCGAATCGGCTATAGAGACGCTCGTTCATACTTAACTAAAGAAATGAAATGAGCTACGAGTATGATTTATACTGCGATAATATCTCTAACACTGGCTAGTAATAAAAACAAAATGATGAATATCCTCTGGAATTGCTAAGAACATTTATTGCTTAATAACATTACAGTATGGATGTGTGATTGTAAACGCGACAGGTAGTGGACTCGATTCCCAATCGAAGAAAAGAAATATTTAATGTTTTGTTAATATTAATGTCGAGGCATAGTGCGACGTTGAGTCTCGCCACTTAGCACATATGCTAAGCTTACAGAATTCGACGGCTAATGGGGAACGGAGTATTTCACCACTAGGTTCCCTCTGCTTATCCTGCCGTAGTATCTTACCAGTAGGTTCCCTCTGCTTATCATGCTGTAGTATTTTACCAGTAGGTTCCCTCTGCTTATCCTGCCGTAGTATTTTACCAGTAGGTTCCCTATGCTTATCACGCAGTTGTATTTTACCAGTAGGTTCCCTCTGCTTATTCTACTATGGCCGGGATACAGCGTTAAAATTTAACAAAAATATTATAGTCCTTTTTGTATGAAACAAAACCATTGTGTTGCGATTTAGTTATGGACGAGTAGATCTTTTAAAGTTAACGAATTTTTATTTGATTTTCATTAATACACAAATGATTCAAGAGATAAGTTTAATTATAGAATACATGTATAGGTAATAATTATTAAAGTCAAGGATTTCACAGACTTTTATTGTGATGTAGTAATACACGTATTTTTACGGGTGAAGTCAGGAGTGAAACACTAGTCTAATAATAAAATTTAAATCTCTGGTGCCGCCGTTTCTCATGAGTACAAACTTACAAATACAACTTGGTGCCTCTTTTATATTTAGCTTTGAATGTAACCAATGTTGTAAAAAAATTGATTTTGGACTTAGTCGATCAGTTTACAAGATACATAAACTAAAACGAAAAACAACGTAATAAGTCATTAATATCTATATTACATTCTCTATAATTATTGCATATGATTTTAAACTGTTTAACGTAAAGTAAAAATTATCATAATATTTTTTTTACTTGTATCGTTTTTCTTATGACTGTTTGGGATAGATAATTTTTGATTCAACATCACAGAGAGGCTGCACGGGCCAGTGAGAATTTAATCATACGAAACAATCTAATCTATTGTCAACCTTACCCCTTCAATAATAAAGTAAAAATTACCATTTCCGTATAAACAGGAACAAACGGGACCATCTATGAAATGCAGTGGACAGAGATACAAGAGGCTTTGTTGTCTTATAACTGTATAATGTTCGTACTAGCGGTCTGTGACATAGTGGAAGTGGAAGAAAAAATATATTATTTGACGATTTTCCCTTAGTTTTCTTTTAATTAAAATAAAATGTGCTTACAAAAAGAGGGTAATGATTTAACAGTGTGTGTGCATGTGCACACATTTGTGTGTGCATGTGTGTATATGTTTCGATTAGCTCATAACTTAAGAAACTATTAAATGGAATTTAATGGTAATTCACATTCATTTTATACATCAAGATTTTAAATAAATATATATATTTTTATAAATATTTATACATATTGTAGACCCCAGACCTATTACACGAAATCTCACAATACTAATAAGTACAATCGCAAAAAGGTATTACTATTTTTTTTTTCATCAAAATTACTTTAAAATTTGTATTTGTTCCGTTATTTTTGAAATGAGGTACATAAGATGTAGAGTCTTTATAACGGATATTCCCTCGATTATCCCTCAGCATAATTCCGAATGAACAAAATTTTATATGCTCATTACAATAATTGAACTTGTAATCAGATGGAAGTAATGAAAATTAAATAAACATTATATTATAGGGGCCAGTCGCGGTGCAGGGGCACAAGCGTGTGACTATGAAAGGTCGTGGGTTCGATTCCCACTAGAAGGAAATGAAATGTTTAACATTTTCATTTCTTAGCTCTGATGTCAAAGCGCTGCGTTGAGTTTCGACTCTCAACACGTAACATATGTATACATAATTCGGCGGAAAGTCGGGAGCGGAGTATCTAAACACTAGGCTCCCTACCCTGCTACATGCGGGATACAGCGTGAAACTGAAAAAAAATTAAACCTTTTTCGTTACTGAGTGACTGGCCGAAAGCATATAGTCGGAACAACGAATAAAACGCTGGGATTTGGTAGCATACGGAGTATAGAAGAGAACGAAGAGAAGCTTTCCCGAAATACCTACGGGGTCGCGAAAATATAGGATTTCTCCTTCAGACTACGTATAAAACGTTGCCGGATACATGGAATTTATTACAAATGCATTCATTTATATATTATGCTAATATCCTACCACAGACGGCTACGCACATAAATTAATTATAAGAAAATATTTCATAGTAAGAATCTAATATTTTAATTATATTTATAGTTCTTTAATTTTTATGATGGTGCCATGGTGCTATAAATGTTCGTTCCCGCGGTACGTTCGGTATGCTAAGAACTTTATCCGGTGTTCAATTATAACTTAATTTATTAAAAGCTTCTCACTTTACGACTGCGGCATATTCATATTGGGACTGGTTTTTAGAAAAATGTTTTTAATATTTACAAAGTTGAAGAAGAATATATAATTTTACAAGAAATTAATATAAAATTAAAATTAAATCAGCTTCACGCTGTATCCCCTACACAACAGGGTAGGCAGAGGAAACTTAGTGTAAAGACACTCCGTTCCACACTTTCTGCCAAATTCTGGAGGCATTGCGTGTTGAGTGGCAGAACTCAACGCGGCGCTTTGCCTCGACACGATAAAGAAATGGTAATATAAACGTAAATAAATATTTCACTTCCTCGAGTGGGGTTCGAACCCACAACCGTCACGTTACAGTCACATCTTTGTGCCGCTGCGCCACAATGGTCTCAAATACAAGAAGTTTATTTTGTATATACGCATATTAGAGGATAGACAGAAATAGAAGATAATTTTTAAGATGTTGCAGTGTTCAGTGGCGGAACTCAACGTTGCGTTTTGTCTTGTTCCCAGAACGAGGAAATGTAAGTAAATCATTGCCACGAGTGGGAATCTAGCCCACAGTCACATGCTGTGCCACTGCGCCACGGTGGCCACTCAATACGATTTTTTTAAATTGGACAGGAAGTTGTTTTAAAATTAGGATCCTTTTGCCTGAAAAATGTACGTTTCGTAAACAATCAAACTGATTACCAACGCCATATGTACAGTATTAAATAAACACATACATTTAAACATGTGATAAGGCTGCCAACAAAGAAGACAATAACATCTAATTTCTATTATTTTATTTAAAGCGGGCGTAGAAAGTGTTTCACAAATGCCAGGAACGGCAGGTCGCACGTTGTACGTTGTTATTGTAGAGTGAAAACGCCCGGATGTCACTACTGATTAGTTTTTATCTTTAGTGTTTGTGTGTGTGTGTTTTTAGTACTTAAGTTATTGTTTTTATGTTCGTTATACTTACAATGTTTTTGATTTTTAAGTATTATTTTTTATTGACATATTTCTTTGACCGTTTGTAGACACTTTTGCATAAAAAATTTAACGTAACATAAGTGGCATAGCGATATTGTATTAAAATAATTTTGTGGATCAGATTTTTATTCTATCCAAGAGACGTGGCTTCAAATCGTTCATATTTTTATGTTTTTTAAATATAAGGTATTTTTCTTTCCTAAATGTAAAAAATGTTTATAGTATTTCCAAGTTAAGAAGAATCTTAGGAAATCTCTCATTTGGTTCAATGTTTTCTAAGACAAGTTAATTATATATATGTTTTTTATAATATTTTAAAAAGTTTGAAATAGTCTCATCAAACTTGTGTCGCACAAAACAAAAAAATATTTAATATCCGGGCAAAACTAGAGCGACCACCTAGTTAGTATATATTTGGTGTATACAAAACCTAATATAGACAAAAACGTCGTTGGAACCATTAGGTCCAATTACAATATACATAAAAAGTGAAAGTCGCTTATCAGTAAAGTACATTTTAAAAGGAGACCGCCATACGTTACTAATATGGTACCGCGGTGGAGATGCCATACCTTCCAGACCTCAATAGATAATTGCTTTCCAAGTACCATTAAGTGAATAGTTATGATAATTTTGAATAAAGCCAAATCTAGCAGATTTACCTTTTTTCCTTATAACAGGGTAGGCAAAAGGAACCTAGCGTTTGTCACTCTGTTTCCCAATTTCCTCCAAAATTTTTGAGACATTGAGTGTTGAGTGGCAGAATTCAATTTTGCAGTTTGTGTATCCGAGGGGGCGAATTAAAATTATTTAAATATAATGGTTTTTCCGAGTGGGGACAGAACTCACAACCACCACGCATACAGTCAGTCGTATTTCCCACTGTCACGGTTATTACGATGACTTTAATATTATTTTATTTCATCTTAGCATATTTCATCGAGGCCGTCGTAACGCAGCGGCAGAAGGGTGTGACTGTGACGCGACTGTTGTGGGTTCGATGCCCACTCGAGGATATAAATTTTTATTTTCGTTTATATTTCTATTTCTTCGCTCTGGTGTCGAGGCAAAGCGCGGCATTGATTTCAGCTCGACTCGCAATGACTCTAGAATTCGGCAGAAAGTGGGGAATGCAGTGTCTTAACACTAGGTTCCCTCTGCCTACCTTGCTTTGTGCGGGATATAGCGTGAAGCTGATTTATTTGATCTTATTTTAATCTTTTTATCTTCCGTGTATTGTAGGTTCCGTGTAGTTAGAGTTTTTTTTGTTTCGGAAACTGGCCAAAATGAAAGGAATTGATTACTATTAATTCCTTAAAAAAGTTCCAAGAAAGTGAGCAAAGCCACAAAAAGTAGTAGTTAAATACAACTCACAAGGCAAGCCAACGTACGCGGAACCAATGGGACATTAGACATGTAAAAATATTCAGAGCACACAGTGAAAGTATTGAGTGCAGTTCAAGATCACTTGAGTTTCTGTTTCTGTTTTTAAATCTCATCTTTACTCTTGATTTGCATGTCCTTGCTGGTCTTATACGTTGGCAAGAGTGATAATGGAAGCTTAGAAAAAAAACGGCTTGAAATGATTCTTAGGCTGTCGATTCTTCTCAATTATAAGGCATTAATGAACCGATTATTTGACGTTGAAACAATAATTTTAATTTCTTATTTAGAGGTCGGTGTAGTGCAGGGTACGACTGTATACGCGATAGGTAGTGGATTCGATCCCCTGTCTAGGAAATGAAAATTTGGTATTATTTAGTAAAGTCCAAGCGCGGCTGTGAGCTTCGAGAGGGGAACAAAAATATCTTAATGAGATCGGAGTGGGAAATATGATAATTTATGATTTGGGAGGGATTTGGGAAAACAGTTGAATTTCGCGTGTCAAAACGCAATGTCTCAAAAATTTTACAATCTTAACACTAGGTTTCCTCTGCTTCCCTTACTATATTTCGGCTGCAGCGTGATGCTGTATCCCGTATATAGCAGAGGGAACCTAGCTTAAGATTATCATTTATCCTAAATAAGATATATAAAATTAGAAATCGAATTACAACTTAACATTCTATATTAGCCATACAGTCTCAATAAATTCTAAAATCATATTCGTATTGCCTCAGTAAGAGACAGCGAGACGTCCTACGTCAAAGGTTATGTGTGTCAGCTCAGTGCTGACTGCCTCAGTGCGTTACGCAAGCGGTAAAACACCATAGCGAACGCCCACGTGCACTGATTGCGCTATTGTAGAGCTGTTATATATGAATTGTCTTACTTTTGGCGTTTAACTGACCTTACAGAAGGTGGTTCTCCGTTTCACCTGTATGTATTTTTGTCCACCATCATCTCGTGTTTGGCTGAAGCGATTCTTATTATTATTTGTAAATTACGTTTTTTACTTTACTATAGTTGTAGTTGAGGCCCTCCTAGTATAGTGGGATTATCTGACAGTTACCGCCATAGTTGTGGTTTCCATCTCCACATGAGAAAATAATTGTGTTCAATTATGTATATTTCCGCCACTCAACACGAAAATTACTTCACAAATAATCGTAGGTCCGATGAGAAACGGAGTGTCTTAACACTAACCCTTCGACTTCCCTATAAGGGAAAAATGTGAAGCTGCTTCATTATATATTTATGCTACCTTACATTACCCAAAATTACCCTGTTGACATTACCCAAAAAATTTAAAAGATGGCGAAATAATACTATTCTCTATTAATATTTGTATTATACTGTAATTAAGTACTAAAACTCATATAAGAAGCTTAGAATTTGGTAATGATTAGTGATACTTAAAGTTAAAAATAATAACTGGATAATCTTAATCCAAGGGTACCAGGTTCAATTACTTAAGAATACCAAGCTTTATTCAATGAGCTTTCGTAATAGATCGCTACTTACTCTAAAAGTCGTTAGCTGCGCGTGCGTTTCTCTTTATTGCATTATATGTCGTATCCAATCATCTTGATTTGCTTGTATAAATCATACAAGTTGTGAGGTGATTAATGTATGAAATTTGATACGTTATTGTTATTAATGTCTGTTGTAAAAAAATATTTATATTTGGCACTTATGTAATAAACGGGTTGCAGACCAGAATTTCGTTTGTTTGAACTACTACTGTAAAACTGTACGACTAGAATTTACTTATTTTCCGTTAGCATAGAAAATTTGAATATCTCGTATTAATGCTCTCTCAAGAGCCTTTTCGCCAAATTTCCTTTTTTATGTTGCGTTTTACGGAAAAGTTTTTACTGGGGCAGTGTGTAATATGAACTGTATGTATATTTGTGATTGTGATATTTTTAAAATTCTATCCTGCATAGTTAGATAGATATCTATATAGGATTCAATCTTAAAAATTTAAATCTCTGGTACATTAGTTGACCTTAAATGTTATATGTACTTATTTATTTAAGTTCAAGTAATATAACACAGATGATAATAGTGTTGAGACACTCAGTTTCCATTAGGACACTTCTTTAAAATGATATTTTTTTACTCACGCGATTAGGATTTGAACCTACCGTCTCGTTTACAATCGCAAGAATAATTCTACTTTATGAATATTAATTCTAACGGCGAAACAGAAATACATATTTGTCTACTATATTAACAATAGTGAATGAAGGATAGGCTTATTGTTTGAGCTTTGAATGATATATAGGATATTGTACTTTGACAGACATTGCTACTTAAATATTACTTCTACTGACTTAAGTACTAAAGTTAATGTTAAACACAAGTAATTACAGTAAGGACTACGGAATGTATAAATTAAAACCGGCTAAGAAGGAGTCGGACTAGATGTTTAAGGGCTCCGTACAAATTTTATGATTGAAGTTAAGCGTGAACACTCATTTTATGTGCAAAGTTGTATGATTCCAGGTCAATGAGCTATTTTTGGTGCTATTAGGCACTGTGGACATATTTAATTTGCCATATATATATATATATATATATATATATATATATATATATATATATATATATATATATATGAATAACATATATATATATATATGCCACATATATATGTATATGAATAAACTAATAGTTGAATGGTAATCAAAATTCATATATTTTGTTACAGAACTAAAGTAAATATAGAGGAACTCATCACTCTGTTGGACATGCGATTACAATGTTTGCTCAGAGTATGGGCGTGTTTATGCTAAATAAGATTATCATGACAGCTCGATGTTATCATCTTCGATAACAATACAAATATTATCGTTTCCGTATCTGTGAATAAAATATTAATACTAAAATATGTTTACTTTTAGTTTCACGCTCTTCAAAATGACAATAATTTACTTTAAATGAGGGAGAATTTATCATTTTAAATGTTTCTGGTTATTGATATAGCGATAACGTGGCGCTTTGGGTTGTTACAAAAGAAATGAAAATCATATTTACATTCCTCCGAGTGGAAATTGAATCCCTAATCCCGGTCACGCTGATTATTAAATCTTTACTTTGCTTTATTAAGAAATACTTTTAACAATTTAACAACTATAATCTTGATTATTAACTGTAGCTCCTCTGGTGTTACACTTCAACTTATCGGCAGTTCTTGGTCTAAATCCATACACGACAAAACCTTACAAAGTAGATACAATATAGATATTGACTGACTGTACTGAACTTGAGACTAGATAAGTACAATTTTTATAATTTTTCACAATTTTTATACCTCACATATAGCCACCCTCTGCTTAAAGTACCAAACTTTCCGGTCAATTTTTGAGACATTGTGTGTTGAGTGGCAGAACTCTTCTTACCAGAGCGAAAGAATGTAAATAAATCGTTCCTTTCTATATAACATTTTAATATTTTATATATTAACACGAACACAATCACTTTTCCTACAAACCAAGTCGGTGAATGTGGACATAGCACACGATTATTACCATACATTTTGTATAACATCTATTGAATTTCCTATATTATATAGTTATGTTACATTTTACATGCACGATTGGCTCCGTCTGGCCGATGCCGGTGCTCAATAGATCGTGAAAGAGTTATGAAATATACGTAATATGTTGTTATAATGTTATATGAAACTAACTTGTGTAACGGACGTTAAATTTTATTATTTTCTTTTTGGGAAATATTTATATACGTCCAATATTAATAATCAATCTCCTATCTCCAGTTAACGTCAATCTTGGATTGTTCTACATTGCTATCCAATCTGAGATTGAAAAGAAATGAAACTGAAGTACTTAGATTGGTTATTGGCAAGCCTAACTCAAAAAATAGATTGCTATACCAAACTACGGTTGCAGTTTATGGATTAGGATTGATTATTGACATCGGCCGATAGAGAACAGCAGGGAGTATCTAGAGTTAAGACACTCTGTTTTTAACTTTTTTCTTTATTTTGCCTTTTCACCAGCGTTTTGTCTTTTTACCAAAGCAGGGAAATCAAAGTATTGTCGTACAAAAAGGTAGAAAGAATATTGATATTTCATGTTATTTCTTTCTGAGAACTGAGTATCATCTTGAATTTCGAAACAACCTATTTTGCAGGTGATTTGTATGTATATTCACCGTCACTTACTATGTGTGAAGCAATATTGCATTATAGTTTTCTCGTAATAACTTTTATATCAAATTTAATTTCTTGAAAAAAATTACTAAATTGACAGTAAATCAAGCACCTTGGTAATTGAAATATAATATATTCTTAGTTTCACCTTTCGTCTTCCTTCAGGTTTGTTTCACCAAAGGGAGGTAAATAAAAGTATGGAAACCAAAGTAGTAGAG
>DWGR01001284.1:0-16763 GCA_018247715.1 Heliconius burneyi
CGATGTAAACGCGGCGTTGAGTTCTGCCACTCAACACGCAATGCCTCCAGAATTCGGCAGAAAGTGGAGAACGGAGTGTCTTAAAACTAGGTTCCTCCTGCCTACCCTGCGGTGTGCGGGATACAGCGTGAAGCTGATAAATAACATAAAAAGCAAATTGTATTATTTCATTAAAATCTCTGATATAATACATGCTAGTCTTCACACGCTTATAATATGGAGTATGAGAAAAATCGATTACCAGTTACTGTGGAACTAACATTCATAATATATCTAAAAGCTACGGGTGGCATCATTGTTTTTTTATTAAGTCACAATGTCATAGAATTAGAAAGGTTATGGCGCAGTCGGACTTTCAATATTCTGAGCTAGCAAGACCGACACAGCGTTGAGTTACAAGACACAACATACACCACATAGCCTGTTATGATGGAATAATATGAAAACTAATATAGACATTATTAAAAAAACTACATTTACGAGTAGCTTTACCAAATTCAACGTACAGCGTTGAATTACATCAGTATTTACAATCACACACACCCACACTCATCACTCTCTTCACTACCTGTGACGAGAGACAATTTTCCCTAATATTTTTTTTTTCAGACTTAAGCATTAACATTGATACTTAAAACATAGATTAATTCTTTTGTCACAGTATAGCTTAGAAGGCTTTAGAATATTAACAACTATTTTTATCTTTAATCTAATTAAATTAGTACTTCAAATCGTTACTGAAAGCCCGACATAGAGTAACGTGATATAGCTCCGATACTCTTGTTCCAGTGCAGCATTCAGGTATCTTGTATAGAGGAAACTTCACAAACAATCTCGTTCAATCGATATAACTTTGATCTGATGCCTCTAAACGTATGCGTCTTAGAAAAATATAAACAACGTCTACTGGTTGAGCTTTGCATGGTTTTTAGATGAATTGTTTTTAGATCCTAATTTATCGCCATTCGTTGGGTTGTGAAATAATATCTGACTGAGGGGATTTTTTAAGCTTCAAGCTGTATTTCACACATAGCACAAAGTAGGCAAAGGGAACTTGGGAACCTTATGTTAAGACACACCGTTCTTATTAAGACTATATATTACTTTCGCTGTTCTCAAAAACTCATCGGTGTTAGGGTGAAGGAACACATCTCCGATATCAAGAATGGGCAAGTATTGAAGTCAGCTGTGTGTGAGATACTGTGAATCAACCCAGCCATTACATCAAGTTTGATTGATCCGCATGGCGATTTAAATACAAAAACATCCTAATTTCAATAGAGAGAATGGCTTGAAGGTTTCTACCACCTGGGACCCATTCATTAAACCTTTGGTCTCAAACCCACCATACCAGAAGGTAAAATACAGTCAGCTCCTCATACCAGAAGGCAAGATACAGTGCAGCTGCTGAAAGAATCCAGACCAGTACGCAAAGCAATAAAAAAAACGTTGAGGGTAGTTTGATATAAAAACATATGAAATTAATAATTTCCATTTAAAAATAAAATTCCTTAGCGCCATAGTAAATTTCACTGTTTTATCTTGTCAGCGAAATTGCGGCACGAAATATAGGTAAATCATTTTAACAAAAACAGTTCCGGTAATCCACCTGCAACCACGAGCTCTGCAATGCGCGCCGTTGATAAATGAAAGGTGGAAATATTATATACAGATATTTTCCAATGATGAAAATATATGTAATATAAAAGCATATTTAATGTAATTTCATATATATTTAATTAAAATTAACAACGTTTTTAATTACAGCGGAATTATTTAAACTGTTTGAATAACGTATTTATTAAGGCTACTTTGATAATTATAGTAAAGAGAGATGTAGGTCAAAAGTAATATTGTGGGAATAAGAGATATTCTCTAATTATTAGATATAATTATATGAGATCGTTGTGACTCAGCGACCCAACATTTGATTTTGAACTGATGATTGTGGGTTTGATTCTCATTGTGGGTGTTAAATTTTTACATTTCGTCACTCTAAGCTCTGGTAAGAAGACAAAGAGCGACATTGAGTTCCGCCACTCGATACGTGAAATTTTGATATTAAGAAAATGAGTAACTGGTATTAATTTGGGATTTTTATTTTTCTGTAAGCCTATTATTAGTTAGCGCTTAGTTCGAGTCTTCCGTAATTTCAGAATGGTAGAGAAGTGCAAATAATAACCTACCAAACTTAAGTTTTCGCATATATGCACACATTTTGTATGAAATTAACTACATATATAAGTATGTAATGTTTTTTTTCTATGAGATATTTATATATATTCACCATTCGGATGTTTTCCAAACGTAACTTCCAAATTTCCAAATTTCCCAGCTGTAGTACCGTAAGTGTACCCTATAGGTTTTCATTACACGGTGAATTTCAAACAAAGTACAATCGATGTATAAATGCTCCTTTCCAGTGTGTTAACTTAGAAAGTCAATTATTTCTCTGCTTTAAGGTCCCATAGACTTGATAATAATATTTGATACTAATTTTATCTCAATATGTCGACTAGACAGGTAACACGTTGATCCTATAAGGGTTCCATTTTTTGCCTTCTGTGATACGGAACCAAAGAGCACACAACCTTTTTTGCGAGTCGAACTCTCACACGAAAGTTTCCATCCCACTATCTATAAGAACAAGATAAAATTATGTTTGCTGCAATGGAGCCCTTTTAAATATGTACTTTATATTATTTTTAAGTATTTCTTGTCATAGCTGTAACAAAAACCCATAATCTATGAAAATTTCAGCATCATGCTTCATGAGATACATCTTGATGACAGACAAAAAGACAGATAGATGAATGAATAAAGGAGTCTTTTTACTAAGGTCCCATTTTTCCCTTTGAGTCCCTGATTGCTCATATGGACGTCGAATTCACAGCCACCGCTCTTACAGTAAAAGATTTAAATCATTGCCCCTTTAAGCTAACGTTGACATCAAAAACTTTCTATTAAATTATATAATTATATCTAGAATAGCATGAAGTAGCATTACTTTTGCAGTACGGCTTCACTTTACGATCTGTGCGTGACTTTTAATCTATATAGTCAGTTAGACCACGAGTGTGACCGTTTCCATAGAATCAAAGGTATCTCATTAGTAAAGCCTATGTGCTAAATTCAAACATGCAGCAAATAATAAAAGAGCCTATTATAGTTCACTGACTTCATTGAAATTAACATAATATGTCCTGTCTCCTAGTGGATCAAAAATATGTAACATATACATAGATAAACTACTCTATATAATGCGATTTCTAGCGCCATTTTTATCTTTATAATGATAATAGATATCAATAATAATAATTAAATATTTAATATTTTTATTTCCTCGCTCTAGTAACGAGACAAAGCGCAGCGTTAAGTTTCACCATTCAACACGCAATGTCTATTATTTTATTTTCTTCCCATGCTACGCCCGCTTGAAATAGAAATATTAATAAAGAAATTGAAAACTAAAGATCAAGTAGTCAATTCAGTAAAACAGTTGTATAAAATAACTGTTACAGCAATTAGCAAATTTGTCGAAGTATTTTAAACTGACTGCCTTTTTTTGTTTCTGAACCGATTGTAATAACATGTGTATATATGTTTTATATGTTATATATGTTTTCGGAAGCTTGCCAGAATTTAATAGTGAAAACTGCATCTAAATCGGTTAAGCCGATTCTGAGATCAGTGAATACAAACAGATAGACAAAAGGACTTTTTTTTAAATCATTGATTGGGTGCCTTTATTAAGTTAATAAAGATTCCCAATCACATTTTTACGATTTTATTATACTACGTCTTTACAAAACATAAAATAAAGTTGATACTCATCCGGCTTCTATCTATATCTTTATATAGAAATTTCTAACCAACAGATATTTTAGTTGCATAGTATTAAAAATCTAATTACAACACGTATTTCTTAGATGAAAAGTATGTTTTTTTATTAAATGGCATAAAAATTGTGATACCTCAACGAAAATATTGCTCTACTCTCGAGTCAGTTTTGAATTCAGATTACGCTCCCATTTTTGTTTTTAATCTTAATAAAATCTTCAGCTTCGGGCTAAATATAACAAGACTTATATAAAGCTTTTGTATGGGCGGCCTTAATTTTTTGTTACGGTCATTCCTCGTTACGGTAAGGTATAAGATTCGATTTGAGGCCGTCGTAGCCCAGGGGCACAAAGAAGTGACTTTAATGCGACGGTTGTGGGTTCGATCCCCACTCGTTGAATTCCGCCACCCAACACACAATGCTTCTAAAATTCGACGGCAAGTGGTGAACGGGGTGTCTTAACACTAGGTTCCCTCTGACTGACCTGCTGTTCGTGGGATACAGCGTGAAGGTAATTACTGACAAATATATTTCAATTACAAGCATTTTTTTTCATTGATACTCAATACCAACTGATTGTAGAGGGATGTGACTCGTACTATAAGTAAGTACGATAAATGTACTATTTAACTCTAAAAAGAAATCAATTCGAACCAATAGTTCTTGAGATCAGCGTGTGTAACAAACAGACTTTTCTCAACACGCAATGCCTTCAAATTTTGGCGTAAGTTGGAGAGCGGAGTGTCTCAACACTCCCTTTACGTACCCTGCTAGATGCGGGTTACAGCGTGAAGCTGTTTATAATTTTTTAAACAAAATAAAGGAAAACTCAACTACCTCAATTGAAAGTTCAGTTGTATTTCGTGTAACAAGCAAGGGTTGACGTTGACAAAATGAGCTTTTTTAAAGCTTCTAAAATGTAAACTTTAAATTAGGTCGTGATTTTTCTAGAAGCACGAACAGGGACATACGAATTACCATTTTAATATAGATGTTGATTTAAGCTTGATAACGCTATTTATGTTCGCATTACGTTTTAGCTGAAATAGTCTTTCATATAATTATGATTTAAAAAAGGTGGCTGGCAGCGGCTGGATGCAAGAAGCTCAAGACCGCGATTGTTGGCGCTTGATGAGGGAGGCTCATGTTCAGCAATGGACGGCTGATTAATAATAAATACATAATAAATCTTAAAAAATGTATTTCATAATTATAAAGAAAAAAAGCATTAATGTATACGGTACGGGGTTAGCAAAAAAAAATTAATTCTAACCTCTTATTTTAGAACATTTCGTGATGGGCGACGGTGACTTTTACCTTCCGCCAAAAAGATCGGTGAAAATATATAGATATATTTTGAACTTTGTATTTCAAATACTTATAATATCCCACTCTAGTCTAGGGTAAGGTACCGGAAGAACTTAACCGTAACTTTTCTTTGCCCGTCTATAGCAGAGTATGCTTCTGCTATATGAGTAAAGCTAATAAAATTATACATTAAATAAAATTTATAGAAACAAAGTATCAAAAAATATGAATTTGTACAAAAACAAGAAATTTCTAAGTAAACTGAGAAAAAATATTGGAAAAATCAACGGACGCAATATTCAGAAAGGGTCGCTTTTATTTACAAATGTTCTGAATTGTTAAACAATGGCCGAGTAACGCTAAAGGCTACAATATTTATTGACTCATAAAAATATTAATAACATATGAAAAACTTTATTTACGTACGACTTCCCGCTGCCGTCCCCAGCGACGTGGGCCTAGGGTATATGAAGAATTGAACGGGACCAGATTTTCCTTATGAAAACAATTCTTGTTTTATCTGTACTCAATTAAAACAAAAAAAAACATATAAGAAAAATTGTGTAATTTTTTGTACTATTATCTTTTATGCAGATTTATAAGCTTAAAATATATACTCGTATTTATCTTATTTTAGACGCTGCGTTGTGGCGCAGTGGTTCAATGTCATGTGTTTTTGCCTATCCTAAATATTTCAGAATATTTGCATTTTTATAACCAAAGCTGTAAAGAGCTGAACTCCGTTTTATAGTATTCAGATACTTGAATTCAAAGCGCGAAGTAAATTTCAAAGAGACAGCCCTGTATTGCCCTGTGATATTTTTAGCAGAGTAGCTAGGGAGAATATCAATAATGGTAGTCGGGGACAGTATCCACACTTTCCCAAAAATTTTCGAGACGAGAGAGAAAAATGTGTAAAAAAAAAGAAATTTATAAGCTATATGTTAAATTTAAACAAGAATAATTTACCATGTCTAAATAATTTATCAAACACCATGATTTTCTATGCCTGGTGCTTATCCTGCTACCAGCGTCGAGGAAGCGGGTACGTAAGACTAAAAAAATATGTAGTATTTTTTATATATTTTCTTCATATAATAAAGGGAATTTATTTATATTTTATTTTTAGTGTCTGTTAATTTTACAGACAAATTGAATATTAAAAACACTAATTTTGTCTGAAAATGATTAGAACTTGTAACATTCAAGGCATTAGACAGTAAAATCTACAAAACCAAATCAGATATAATAAAAAAAATCCCGCAAATGACAGTGTAGATAGAGAGAGCTTAGTGTTAAGTCACTCTGTCCCCGACGCACGGAGCGCCTAATATTCGAGATATTGCATGTTGAGTCGTGGAACTCAACGCCACCTTAGTCGTCTTACCACATCGAGACACCGAAAATAATTCAATTTCCTGACTGAACCCGCAACCGTCGCGCTTACAATCAGACATTGCACCGTTGCGCCATAACAAACACTAGTAGATATCATAATATTTCATTATATTTTTTTCAACATAAATATATACATCAATTTCTTTATAATCTCAAACCAAATCCAAGTAACTAAGATAATTGAATTTCTATTCGTACATTTGAGTTTACTTTCAAAGTTAGCGTTAACTTTAAATTAAGTTATCTGTACTATACCCACCCATCGAGATCGTATGAGGGTTTGGCATAATTTAGTTGGGGATCTAAACTGATAATTTTGTCGCTTTCTCTTTCTTTTCTTTTGTAGTATCTTACATTTGACATTTGCCAGCAAAATGCTTTTTCTTGTATAGAGAAAATCTAGTGCCAAAATATTCTTTCTTTTGCTTACTGTGTGAATTCAAAATATTGTGCTTTGAAAAGTGAAATCCACACTGTGTGTGTGTTTATCTTTTTCAGGCCGGGAAAATGAGAAAAAAATGTTTCACCGAGAGAGGATCGTATCCACAATCATTGCCTTTACATTTCGACAGACTTAGATCCCAAACTACATTACATAGGTAATGACCTACTTTAAAATGTACCTTTTTTAACTTCACTCTGTATCCCGCACATATAACATAGCAGAATATGCAAAGAACCTAGTGTTGAGACACACCGTTCATATTAGGGACTATGGGTTTGCCCCCTTTCCGTCGAATTTAATGAGGCATTGCGTGTTAATTGCCGAAACTTAACGCCGTGATTTGCCTCCTTAACAGAGTGACGAAAAGAAAATATAAAATATTTCATTCCCCCGAGTAGGAATCGAACCGACATCAGTCTCGTTTACAGTCACATCTTTGTGTCACCGAGTCATAATAGCCTTAAATGTACCAATAACGATTCAAATGCTGAAATAATAATTGCTTACAAAATATATGTATTCTGACGCCAGTTGGCTGATAAGTTGGTTGCTTTTTTAGTGGCTTAAACGTTTCTAGCGACTGTGATTTTTTTACCTTATTAATTAATAATTTCATTTTTCTCCTGCTGCAGCTGCATCCTGCAGCAGGCCAGATCAAGGCTCCATTATCAAACCGAGCACGACCATAACGTACCATGGTACTTCAAATTAAGCTCATATAATTTGATCTTATAATTGTTCCGTTTTGTATGATGCGGTATCAAACTTTAAAAGTATTTTTGAAAAAGTTTGAAGTTTTGAGGCCAGTTGTGGCGCAGGGGCACAAGGTGTGACTGTAACGCGACGGTTGTGGGTTCGGTCCACTCGAGGAAGTGAAATATTTATTTACCTTTATATTTCAATTTCTTCGCTCTGGTGTCGAGGTAAAGCGCGGCGTTGAGTTCTGCCACTCAACACGCAACGCCTCCAGAATACGGCAGAAAGTAGGGAATGGAGTATCTTAATACTAGGTTCCCTCTGCCTACCCTGCTGTGTGCGGGATACAGCGTGAAGCTGTTTTTGTTTTAATTTAACTAACCTTAAGAATGTATGCTAAAATATAATATTAACTACAAACAAAGTTACTGCAAAGTTTCACTTTTGTTGATCTAGTCAGATCTCATTAATGATGAGTGTGAAAGGCAGAGGAGAAAGGGGTCAATTGTCAGTCAAGCCCACTCGATTT
Organism: Heliconius burneyi; assembly: GCA_018247715.1. Taxonomy (NCBI): domain Eukaryota; kingdom Metazoa; phylum Arthropoda; class Insecta; order Lepidoptera; family Nymphalidae; genus Heliconius; species Heliconius burneyi. The sequence continues at coordinate 8,218 of DWGR01001284.1, forward strand.
TTAGGTCGAAGTGATACTAGCTCAAGTGAAGTAAAGCTATTGATTTGTTTCCCACTAATTCTATTTTCGCAATTTCATGGGTTTTACAAATAAAATTTGTGTTTGAACGTCCGATTTGAATGTATGGAAAGATTGTTTTTAGTAATTTATGTATGAAATTATATATAATTTTTTAAATATGATCAAAATTCTTTTAATATTATAAAAGGTTAGTTAGTGTTTGGACAGTTAACACTAAACAAAATGGTAAAAAAATGTGTATGTGCATTAAATATTTTTTTTACAAAAAAACTATCTAGGGTTATATATGTTAAAAATAGGAACAGAACACGAATCTTTAATTTTATTTTTAAAAAACTCTCTCTGTTTGTTTGTACACGCATATCTTCGGAACTTTAAAATGAATTTGAATAAAACTCTTTTGTTTTCTAACAACATAACATGTCTGGCATCTAAGATCTAGGCTTTTCATGATTTTGAAGCCATTACAAGGGAATTTTCACATATGATGTTCAACCGTATAGGTCCAGCTAAACAGTACAAAACAGTTAAATGCGTTATTTGCAAAACGTGATGAGCCTCTTTTTTTTCTTTGTCATATAAAAAAATTAAGATCTGGAACATCTGATGAATAATCATAACAATCCAGCTAAATTATAAGAAATAATGAAATGCCGCCTTTGTTACAGATGACCAACATGATGGGCATTTAACATTGATATACAAAAATTAAATATTCTGAATAATAAACTATATCTCCAGGTTTACTCTGTTAACGCTGGTTCATGCAGAAATCATAATAATTAAAAATATAATTTTATTCAATATATCCAGCATAAATCGTTAACTTTATTTCCAGCAGTTAACCTTCATGCTATCCTCTTATGTTGTACGTGATCTCCTCGAGTATTATCGATAATGTGCCTTGGAATATTAATCAAAGCTTTCCATTACCTCTCATAATCTCAGATGCAGTATTTTATCATTTACTGTTTTAAACATTAAATAAAACTTAAAATAAGATATATCGCGTAACTTGATTAGTTCAAGTGAAGTTTTTGAACTAATCTTTTTTAAAAAAATATTTGGTAGAGTCTGATAGTTAGCCCAGCTGTAAGTTTTTTGTGTTTTTATCAGCTTCGCGCTGGATACAGCGTGCGGGATACCGCATGTAGCAGGGTAGACGGAGTGAGCCTTGTGTTAAGACACTCCGCTATCCACTTTCCGCGCCACGACTGGTCTTATATTCGTTACGTTCTTATTTGCAACTGTAGCTCTTAACTAATAATTATTATTCAGGATGATTAAAACCTGAACAAGAGATATATCCATTGTAACGATATACTCGTATGTTTTTTCTCACTTCTACATTTCCCAGATAGCCAACTCATATTTCCGGTATGAATATGAATGAACTTTTACTTCAAAGAAGAAGTTTTTAGAACAAAATTCACGATGCATCCGAGTTGGCAGTCAATTTGCGTAAAAACTGAGAACTTTCCAACTGGGCTATGATAACAAGTTTCTTATATTAGAAAAAAAGTCATAAAAAACATAATATCTCTAGAAAATCGTTGCTCCGGATTATATATTTGTATTAAAATACATAATTTTTAACATGAGGATATAGAATATATTCTGTGGTGTCATAGAGTTCTAAATAGTAATGAAGTTATTGCTTCTAAAATAATTTTAGATAACAAGCTAAGCGGCCATTAGTTAATGGTTTTCAAAACATTGGTACTAGTACAACGTACTGCAATTTTTGGTTATATTTCATTTTCCCGATCTGGAAGACAAATTGCAGTGTTAAGATCCCTACACACACAATGACTCAAAACTTGGGCGGAATGTCTAAGTGAAGAACAAAAAAAAACGTAAAGTACGCTTACTTTTTGCGTTATTTGTTTTATATTCTTCTAACCAAATAAAAAAAAACCATTCCAAGACAATTCATAAAGTAATGTAGACTTTGATAGAAGTTGTAATAAAATCACAAGTATCTGGTGAGATTGACCAAGAACCTACAACATTTTTATTGGTGGTATAAGTTTCAATGAGTAATTTATGTGTGAGAGGTTTCCAAGTTTGTGGGAAGTATGTTAGTACTGTCCTTTTGGATCTAAACTTACATAATTATCATTATATAAGAAAATCTGATAAGATTTGTTGGTAAAGTTGACAGGGGAATCTGGGAACCTTGTTATGATGCTTCGTTCCTATTCGGACAGTTTTGACCACCACTTTCCACCGCACTTGGAGGCATGGCTTGTTGAATTGCCTCGTTGCCAACGAGGAGATTTTAATATGAAATTTCTCATTTCCTAGAGTGGATTTCGAAACCACAACCTGTTTCACTTACAATCAAACGCTTGTACATTTGCGCCACGACTAGCTTCACGCAAGCTACTATTATATTTATAACATATTTATCATTATCATCATCATCGTTATCAGCATTTCCTTATACTACCGGACATAGGCCTCCCAATGGCACGCCACTGAGCTCGATATTCAGCTCTTCGCATCCTGTAGCTGCCAGCCACTTTGCGAATGTCATCCCCCATCTAGTTGGAGGATATCCTACTTTCCGCTTGCATATGGGTCTCTAGAACGTATTTACCCCAAGGATTATTGATTCTGCGATAAATGTGACAAGCCCACTTTTACTTCAGTCTGCTAATATTTTGGGCTATGTCAAATATACTATATTACTTACTTACATTCTACATACCCCGGATTTTCTCCACAATGTGTATCTCAATAGTCTCTAGAATAAAAATAATTTGAACAAAAAGCGAGCGTCGAGCTAAAAGCATTACCATTCAGTCATTAGTTAAATATAAAATTCGTATGAACAGATTTAGCTCAGAACGAGCAATGAGCAAAGGATTTTTATTACGTTTTGTTCACATATTCGTTTTTTATGTATATTTCTAATTACGTTATTTACGTTTAATTCTATTTATTTTATGCTATTTAGTAAATAAGTTTAATTTTTTTATGAACTATCAGACAACAAATATATTTAGAAGTCTTTAATAGCAAGTATTTTGAGTATTATTTTTAAAATTTTGATATGTATGGTAAGTCTTCCCATTAAAAATTATTGATTTCTTTACTTGACATAAATAAAAACTTTAAAAAATATATTTCATTCTTGCGAGTGGGAATCGAACCTACAACTGTCGTGTTTACAGTCATATCTTCTACCATTACGCCACAATGGCCTCCCACATTAATATTTTTTTGATTATTTAATAACTATAACTTGAGAAGAAGCAATGGTTAAGCTGCTTACCAGTCCTCTTTAGCAAAACTATCTTCCAAGCCGGTGGTAGCTTAATTCCAATCGATGATTCAAAGATTCTTAAGAAAAACTATTCAAAAAAATAATTGAATTTGAACAAGCCTTCGAGATTCAAGACAGGCATGGAACATACAAACCAAAAAGTCTAAAGAGAAATTTGGACAAAAAGTAACCAACAATATACTATGAATGTAAACAAGTAAGACTGATCCATCTTTATTGGAGCTAGGTCCGGCTAGTAGCATTAGGAATTTTATAGAGCGCAGGAAGCTATATATCTTGACTATCTGCGATATATTGCCTCTGTTCAGCTTGCTGTTGTTGTAATACGTGGAATTAGTCAGGATTCTGGCCAAATGATGGAGGGATAGTAAAGTGGTAAACCACTTATATGAAATTGAATTTATATGAAATTAATTAGTATTGTTTTTTTTTTGCGAGAACTGTGTTCTTAAATTCAATCTTATAAGATATATAAATTTGATTATAAAACCACCATATTTAATTAAGAGAAGATATATTCCTCGTTCTAATAAAATGTAGTCATAGCGTTAAGTTCTGCTGCTTAGTGACTTCACAGTACATAATTCAGTACAGGTAGAGAATTTCAGTATCGAGATACTCCGTTCTCCAGTCTCCGCTCAAAGTCTGCTACTCCACATACAATGACCAAATTCGAGGCATTTCATATGGAATGGCAGTACTTGAATTCATTACTCTGGGTTGGAATCGAATATATTGACAGATACATATTCCACTGCGCCACTGGCCTCACCGAGTGGTCATTACCAAAAACGGCTTTAATCAATTATTTGTCAATTTGCAGGCTAAATTCAAAATGAACGAATAGAAAAATATGGAATTTTCTTTTCCATTGAAAATACATTTATACCTTATAACAATAATTTACTCGAGCCTATTTTAGCCAATTCAAATCGTTCTCGTATATAATAAATTTCTGTGAAACAGAGATATGAAATAGAGTTACCTTTATTTCCTTTGGTCATATAAAATACAATGAAATAATTGAATTTTAAAGGCAATTAGTTCAGTGTTAGTTTAAAAATTCATACCCATTTAGCCTGTTATAGCGAATTAGAAATTCAGAAGAGACGTATATAATGTAAAAATTAGTACATAAAACTCTTTATACAGAATGTTTTTGTCAGCACCACTTTAAATGAAATCAGTTTTTGATATTCTATAAAAGCCTAATAAAATTTAAAAAAAAATCCCAAAAATGAAAAAAATATAATTGTAAAATAAAATGTCATTTGTTAAGAACGACGCACGCAGACAAACCTATCAAAGGGACACCGCCACCATCGTGATATTCCTATATTCTTTCTCATAGTTCTCTGGTAATGAGGTAAAGCAGTGTTAAGTTCCGCAACTCAACACTTGTTACTCTAAATTCTTTTTAGTCAACATTAACATAATTATTAAAATGAATGTAACATGCCAATTGTGGCGCAAGTACACAAGTAATATATGTCTGTAAATGCGACTGGTTGTGGGTTCAATCCCTAGAAATTGAAATATTTATATTAATTTGTATTTTCTTTGCTCTGGTTTCGGCGTTGAGTCCCGCCACTCAACAAGCAATGTTTCCAGAATTCGGCAGAAAATTATGAAAAGAGTGATTTAACACTAGATTGTCTCTGCCTACCCTGCAGTGTGCGAGATGCAGCGTGAAACTGAAAAATAAAAAAATAAATATACAATAGAAATAATATAGATCAATATTTTCTTTTTATTATTCTTTTAACGTAAATACATAATTCTAGATATAATTCACAATATACTGCCTTCTCTTATTTCTGCCCATATCCATGGCATTGAGTTATTAAATAGTGTTCTCAGGTATCATGTCCCCAAATCCCCAAAATCGAATTTATTTTCCTCTAATTCATCTCCACGATGACTTCCTTCTTTTATTATTATATGCAAATTATATTATAAGTAGAGAATTCCGGTAGGCTTCATCACTGCGTGTGTATACTTGTTAATTGGTACACCAAATGCACTTACAAACTAGGCCACAAAAATATTTTCATATATATTTCTCTAGTGCTTACTTATAGCTTAAAAAAATTAAACATAAAATCATAATTTATATACCACATATCTATATTTTTATTTAAATTTTATAATTTTACCTCATTGAAGCCATCGCGAAGAGTACAAGCGTGGAACTGTAAGCGCGATGGTTGTGGGTTAAACTTCCTTGCATAATCTAGTGTTAAAACACTTTGTTACCCACTTTCCGCCCAATTTTCTAGGCATTACGTTTTGATTATTCTTACATCATCGCCACGTTTTTGCCTTGATACCAGAGCATAGAAATGCAAACATTCATTAATAATAATTCATTCCATCAAGTGGAAATCGAACTTACAAATGTCCATTTACAATCAGACGCCAAAGGATTTGCTAGATGATATAAGATCTTTAACATGATTAAAAGATTTTAAATATATTTTATAAGTAATATACATAATTAAACCAATGATGAGTACATTAATTCAATAAAGATATAAAGTATTCATAATAATTTTAATTTTTTTTTAAAAATTAAAGTTAAAAAGAGTAAAATTATATATTACTATAAATAAATTCTTGTTAATTCCGTATTTTAGGGTTCCGTACTCAAAGGATCAAACTGGACCCTATTACTAAGACTTCGCTGTATATCTATATATCTGTCACCTATAAACATTTTGTGACTCACGAACCCTGATATTAAGACAATTATTTTTTTCTCAAATAATGATACTTCTCTTATCGCTATAACAATAATTACTATAACTAAAAAAAACCAAATATTAAAGGGGATCTCAAATTACAAATATGATTTTTTACAGATAATGGTACAGAACTCTTCGTATGCGAATCCGACTCACACTTGGCTGCTTTTTTCACTTAACATTCAATTCGTATCTATAATAAAGCTAGTCAAATTTTCGCATCAGCAATCCCGCATAGCTATACTCGTATATAAATAATCAGACGATCTGTCATTCTCAAATATTCAGGTCTCTAGGGATGGGAGTAACAAATTGGGAGCCGTTCTCGAACCTCGATACGCAACCAATAAATTTCACAGACTACAACTAGGCAAAGTTCAACGGAGAAACAAACTCTTATGAATGAAAATAACTTATTTATGACGCGCTAGATCCTACATTTTGAGAGTAAAACGAATGGAAAAAGAATATAGAGTGCGTGTAATGTTTTAGCTTCCAGCTACTGTCGAGATATTACATTTTTAATGGCGGAACTCAACGCTGCACTTAGTCTTGTGGCCAAAGCGATAAATCGTAAATAATTCATATCATATCGCGACCATCGAACCCACAACAGAGGCTTTTACGCTTAGACGCTGCGCCATGATGTTCTCTACTATCAATCAACTAGGTTTTTACTAAATTATTCTAAAACCAAATATTATTATCGAGGCCAGTCGTGGCGCAGGGGCACAAAGTGTGACTGTAAAACCGACTGGTTGTGGATTCGATCCCCACTCGAGGAGATGAAATATTTAAATGTATATTTCCATATTAATTTATATTTATATTTCCATTTCGAGGCAAAGCGCGGCCGCATTGAGTGTTGAATTCTGCTACTCAATATGCATTGCCTCTAGAATTCGACAGAAAGTGGGGAACGGAGTGTCTGAACACTAGGTTCCCTCTGCCTACCCTGCTGTGTGTGGGATACAGCGTGAAGCTGATTTATTCATTTTTATTTTATTTTCATTTCTTCGCTCTGGTGTCGAGGTAATAGCGTGGCGTTGAGTTCTGCCACTCAACACGCAACGCCTCTAGGATTCGGCGAAAATTGGGGAACGGAGCGTCTGAAAACTAGGTTCCCTCTGCCTACCCTGCTGTGTGCGATATACAGCGTGAAGCTGTTTTATTATATAATCGAGGCGGCGATGATAGTAAGTTCTTATCGGGAAAACGACATCGGAGAAAATTCTGAGAAAGTGTGAGTTAGACTCGTCCACTGAGGAATCAAGATTATCGGTCTACGGAATATATTATAAAAGTTACTTATATATTCCAATGTCCTCTCAAAATTTTATATCTTAAGGTCCACGGGAAGTATCCTATAGGTTTTCATTTCAGGTTTTGGCGAATTTCATACAAAACACGGAAAAACGTTGCATAAATGCTGGTATCTCTGGATTATGTTGTGTTGATTTTTTCTCCACTTAAAGGAACCGTAGATCTGCGAAATTTGATTCGATGGCCTTGACTGATGACAACAAAGTGATTCTAGAAGGGTTCCGGTTTTGTCTTTTTAGGTACGAAACCCTAAAAAGTATATTTAGAAGATATTTATATTTTCGGTTGACAGGTCGTGTAATATATAAAAAAATTATTTTAAAATATTTTTATTATATTTTACTAATTTACTTTAGACAAAAATCTTATCGAAATATTTAAAGTAATAAGTAAAAATGTGACTTCAGTAAAAAAATGGTAACATTTTGAATCGCGCTCAGCTTTTCCCTTGGGAAATTCCACTGCGTTTAGTAATAACTTTAATATATTGTAGTTATTAGATATCATATACTTTATGGAGCATATTAATTTTAGCTTATTACATTTGTTATTTATGAATTGGTTGGGACGACATACAATATGTGACGGTAGTGGGTTCAATCCAAAGCAGGTTTATATTTACTTATAAAAAGTCACTCGTAATGTTTGCTTGCGTGGATTTTAAAATGTAAAATAAAAAAGATCGTTTTTTAGGAGTGTTTTAACTCTAAATACTCTGGCGACCCTATGAAAAAATTTCAATGAATAATTTAATTTATTTGTTCAGAAACAGCCTTAAATGGAAAATTATTGATTACGGTAAAGATTTATAATATTCTTTGTAAAATAATTGTTATGATTGCATATTCCACTGCACCAGGACGGTCTCCAAGACAACAATCGAGAAAAGTACTAATGAAAATTAAATTAAATCAGCTTCACGCTGTATCCCGCACACATCAGGATAGGAACCTAGTGATAAGACACTCCGTTCCCCACTTTCTGTTAAATTCTGGAGGTATTGCGTGTTGAGAGGCAGAACTCAACGACGCGCTTTGCCTCGACACCAGAGCGAAGAAATGGAAATATAAACGTCAATAAATATTTCACTTCCTCGAGTGGGGAACGAACCCAAAACCGTCGCGTTACAGTCACACCCTTGTGCCACTGCGCCACGACGGCCTCAA